>JBBDGP010001940.1:1317500-1475000 GCA_037952835.1 Lithobates septentrionalis | reverse complement strand
TCCAGGTACATCAACTGTTTGGCGTTAAATGCTCCTCTCCGCTTTCTAAAATAAAAAGGTTTTCCATACTTAAACCCCTTAACAGCAATCATATTAAAAAGTTAAAGTATTTTTTTTTAGTTTATTTTACATTTTAACAGTTTTTTTTGTTTTCATCATTTATATAAACCTTTATTTTACAAGCACACATTACATGGCGTTTCCATGACCAGCATTACTTGCTCACTTATGGGCTGCTTCTAACCACCACTAAGTGCTTGGGAGATGGGCACATTGATTCCAAAAATAACTCCATTTTACTTGTGCAATTTGATCTTCTGTTGTCCAGGCCTATTCACAATGGATAAAAATAACCTATTCAAGTTATTCACAGCCTAGCAGTAACTCAGCTCAGTAAAGAGCTGCAAAAAGTGTGTGTGTGTGTGTGTGTGCGTGCGTGTGCGTGCGTGACACACACACACACGTAAAATTATTAAACATGTCACCATTTTTCTAGGTAAATATATTTCTAGGTGCTATTGACATGAAATTTTCACCACGTGTCGGTAACAACCCATGCAATCCATACAAAGACACCAAAACAAAGAAGTTCAGAACTTAAGTTATGTGTAATAAAATGGAATGACAAAGGGAAAAATAGTATTGAACACATGAAGAAAGGGAGGTGCAAAAAGGCATGGAAAGCCAAGACACCAGCTGAAATCTATCAGTAATTAGAAAGCAATCCTGCCCCTTGTCAGTGCAAATTAATATCAGCTGGTTCAGTCTCAACGGATGGCCTATAAAAAGGTGTCTCATTACCAAGGTTGCCACACAAGAATCATCTCATGATGGGTAAAAGCAAAGAGCTCTCTCAAGACCCTTACAACCTTATTGTTGCAAAACATAAGGATGGCATTGGTTACAGAAGGATTGTTAAGCTTCTGAATGTTCCAGTGAGCACTGTTTGGGCCATAATCCGGAAAGAACATCATTCCATCATAAACCAGCCACGACCAGGTGCTCCCTTCGCAAGATTTGACAGAGGAGTGAAAAGAATTATCAGAAGAGTTGTCCAAGAGCCAAGGACCACTTGTGAAGAGCTTCAAGAAGACCTGGAATTAGCAGTTACAACTGTTTCAAAGGAAACAAAAAGGAATGCCATGGCACGTATGCATGCTCACCATGCAAGACTCAATTTCTGAAGAAAAAGCATGTTGTAGCGCATTTAAAGTTTGCTGCACAACATTTAGACAAGCTTGTGAAATACTGGGATTATATAGTCTGGTCAGATGAGACCAAAATTGAACTCTTTGGATGCCATAATACACACCATATTTGTGGGGTGATGTGCAGTGCCATTTGACCTCCAAACACCTTACCAACATTGAACTTTGGAGGTGGGATCATCATGGCATGGGGCTGTTTTTCAGCATACAGTACTGGCAAACTTCATATGATTGAAGGAAGAATGAAAGGAAAACTACCAAGACATTCTTGATAAAAGTCTGCTGCCATCTACCAGGATGATGAAGATAAAACGAGGGCGAACATCTCAGCAAGACGATGATCCCAAACACAAAGCCAAAGAAACTCTCAATTGGTTTCAAATATAGAAAATAAAGCTGCTAGAATGGCCCAGCCAATCACCTGACTTGAATTCACCAGAAAATCTATGGAAATGACTAAAGATCAGAGTTCATAGAAAAGGCCCATGAAACCTTTAGACTGGGTTCACATCTATGCAAATTGGATGTGGGTTTCTCCGCATCCAATTCAAATGGAAGATGATTGTGACAAGCTCTCTATGAAGCCGGTTCACATCTCTCCGCTGCGGCTCTGGTGCGAATTTGCACAGGGGTCCTGTGCGTCTTTTGATCCGTTTCAGGCCTGAATTCAGCCAAAAATTCAGGCTAAAAATCGGACCTGAAATGGTGAATGGAGAAGCACCAGACCCCTGCTGTGAGCCGCATGCAGCAATAGTGTGAACCCAGTCTTAAGATATTAATTCTGTTTGTGTGGAAGAATGGGCCAAAATCACACCTGAGCAATCCATGTGACTCGTTTCTCCATATAGGAGGAATCTTGAAGCTGCCATTACCAACAAAGGATTTTGTATGAAGTATTAAATACATTTCAGTTAGCATGCTCAATACTTTTTTTCCCCCTTTTCCCCCTGTGTCATTCCATTTTATTACACTTAACTTAATTTCTGAACTGAAGTTTTGGTTTCTTTGAATGTATGGATTGCATATTTAAGGTCAATAGCACCTTTAGAAATAGATTTACCTAGATAAATGGTTACACCTTCAATACTTAGTTTATCCGCTGTAAAAAAATACTATACATATCTTTAAGTAGTAAAAAAAAAAAAAAAAAACAATTTAGGATTTGTAGTAAATGCTTTTGGGCCGCATCAACTCCTCAGCTTTTCATTTCTCTCTTAGGCAGATGACACATGGGCAACTTTGCCGCTAGGAAACCTAATACTGACAATTTTTAAAAATCAACAGCGGCAGGGTCACTAAGAGGAGACCTGTTTTGTACCTATGGAATCGCCCCCTCAGTAGCTGAGGATTTGAGACGATTTGTTGTTGGTGAAAGAATTGCCGTGTGTCATCAAGGAAGTGGATGTAGGCTTTTGGCTAAATTTATTTTATTTTACATTATTTGTATGAACCTTATGGTGGTGCCCCAAGAAAGATACACTGTCCCGCTGATACTCAGGAGTAGGGGTGCCGGCTAGAGATATCACTCATCCAGTAGTGCAAATGATTAAAGCAGGAAAAAATAGCCGCTCGCCTGACCCGATCCCAGTTGATGTATGTATATATGTGACAGCCTCAGCCAGCGCTGCCCTGTGGAGTAGTGCTGGTTGAGGCTGCCACATATACATGCATGCATAAACACTTCCATACCGTGCAAATTCCAGCACTCCTCTCCTACATGTAAAAGTCATCATTTTTTGCTAGAAAATTACTCAGAACCCACAAATATATATATATATATTTTTTTTATCAGAGACCCTAGGGAAAAATGTCGGTCATTGAAACTTTTTATGTCACACAGTATTTGCGCAGCAATTTTTCTAACGCAATTTTTTTGGGGAAAAAAAAAAAAACACTTTCATGAAAAAAGAAAACCAGTAAAGTTAGCCCAATTTTTTTGTATAATATGAGAGATGTTACGCCAAGTAAATAGATACCTCACGTCACGCTTTAAATTTGCACACACTCGTAGAATGGCGCCAAACTTTGGTACTTAAAAATATCCATAGGCGACGCTTTAAAATTTTTTACAGGTTACATGTTTAGAGTAATGCCCCGTACACACGGTCGGACATTGATCGGACATTCGACAACAAAATCCTAGGATTTTTTCCGACGGATGTTGGCTCAAACTTGTCTTGCATACACACGGTCACACAAAGTTGGCGGAAAATCTGATCATTCTGAACGCGGTGGCGTAAAACGCGTACGTCGGGACTATAAACGGGGCAGTAGCCAATAGCTTTCATCTCTTTATTTATTCTGAGCATGCGTGGCACTTTGTGCGTCGGATTTGTGTGCACAACGATTTTGTGTGTCGGAAAATCTGATGGAAAATGGGTGATGGAGCCTACACACGGTCGGAATTCCCGACAACAAGGTCCTATCACACATTTTCCGTCGGAAAATCCGACCGTGTGTATGGGGCATTAGAGTTACAGAGGAAGTCTTGGGCTAGAATTATTGCTCTCGCTCCAACGATCGTGGTGATGGCCCACGTGTGGTTTAAAAGTTGTTTACATATGCGGACACAACCAATGTATGCATTCACTTCTGTGTGAAGCGCTTCTGGGGCGCTTTCGTTTTTATTTTATTTTTTTTAAACTTTCCTTTTAAAAAAAATGTGTTCACTTTTATTCCTATTACAAAGGAATGTAAACATACCTTGTAATAGAAATAGTGCATGACAGGTCCTCTTTATAGAGAGATGTGGGGTCAATAATAACCCACATCTCTCCACCATGCTGGAAAGCCTGCGACCTTCCAGCCGAGACCCCGACATTTTCTTCCGCCGGCATGGACATGTCATTATAATGTCGCGCTCGGGCCTCCGAGAGTCAGAGACTGCCAGGGACCATCTGGCCCTCAGTTTTCTCTATGGCTAAGGCTGGCCATACACTATTCAATTTTCCTGTTCAACTTTCCTTTAGATTTACCAAAACCATATAATATGAGGTGAAACCTAAACACTTTCAATTTGGATGCAATCAGGCAGGCCCTTGTACTACATAGTTGAAGGTAAATCTAAAGAAAATTGAACAGGAAAATTGTATGGTGTATGGCCAGCTTAACCTCTGGCGCCATAGCCATCATTCAGATATCCCCAGTGAAAGCACAGGATGTCCTGTGACGTTTTGTGGTATGGAAGTGGCTAAACTAGGATCGGGTCAGATGAGCAGCAGTTGATCTTTTATATAATTTTTTCATAACTTGCACGAATTCAAGCTCACAAATAAATATTTAAAACAGGGTTCTCCCATTACATTTCACAAAGCATACTGGCTTTTTTATAACCGTGCCTGGTCACTGTTTGGCTGTCTTTCTTTAGCTGAAAGAAAAGCTATGTGGGTCATTACAAGCTAAAGACAAGTGGAAGGGGTATCCCTACTCTGATAAAATGGTTATCTATGAGTCATGACCAGCGCTAATGGGTATAGACTTCACAGGCTATTCAAAGGCATGGCCTTTTTATTAAAGGAGGCAAAAAAGAATATTCATTGATTAGAATATTAAATGAGATGTCTATGTGGAGGCTGGTCAATGTTCCATATTTAATGCACCTTAACATGTCCGCATTCATTGGGCTGACAGCTGTTGACATCAATGCATATATGACAATGCAAGTGTATGAAAGAAATCTTGCATCTTCAGCATTAATATTTGTTATAACACATGAATCCACTAAACAGCAATACTTTGATTCTCAGAAAACATTCATGAAGGTTATCACTATCTCTTAGCTTGATTGCCTGCTAAAATTAGTGGGGAAAATAGAAAACAAAATGTTCAGCCTAAAGCAAAGCTCCAGGCAAACAACCAAGTGCACAGCTGGAATGTATACATTTTTGAACAGCTTACCTGCCAAGGGCAGGCCCCCTCCCTTTGTGATACACACACCGTCGCACTGGCCAGGAATATGAAACCATTCACTTCTAGTTTTTAGCTTTTGCAGACTACTGGGCCACCAGCCTGCACAGTGGACAATGTATCAGTAGTACCTGGTGTTCTTGTTTTCCTTTCAGATGTAATTTCTGACGAAACACAGATAGGGTGGAGCATATGATCTAATAATCCCTACGCATGCGCACTGTATGGTGGACTATGGTGAGCTTTATTTATTTCTTCTGCTTTGCAAGTGTTTATGTTTATGATAAATTAGGATTCATTTTATGACTTTACACTATGTATGGTCTTTTTCTTTAATGAGATACATATAATCTGAGCATTTCTGGAAGTAAAGGGTGATAATGTGGAGCCAATTTCCTTACTGGCTACCATCTGTTTAATATTATGAAAGAGAGCTTGCAATCTTCATAATAAGGGGTCTCTGGATTTGATAAGAAGCGTATTTTTAGTGGTAGCGGTGAAGAAGCGCCCCCGATGGCATTTCACTGGGTCGTGGAGAATTTAAGTGTTCAAAAGAAGTCATTATTACACAGTATATAATTTTATTGGACTTTTGCATAATATTTCACAATCAGTGTAGTCGACTTAGGCTGGCCATAAATGGATCGAAATTCAGCCGGCTCAACAGGGACAGGCCAAATGTTGATTTATGTATGGGCAGTCTAATTGTACCCAAAAATCAATAAACTTGTATACAACCAGCCTGTTGGATTTTTTACATGCGATTACTGCTGCTGGCTATAGCCGGTAGCAGTAATCTATGTGTCCTGCTGCCAGGGAAGGCAGGATACTCCCTCCCTCACCAGCAGAATACAACAACGCTATGGGAGGCTTTCCTCATCAACACTGACTGACGCGGGAAATTTAGCAATTTTCTTTCCTTCCAGAAAATCGAATCATCTATTGATTGCCTTAAAAACTTATACCAAGATTGTCACCAGACAAACCAAAAAAGAATCCAACGCTAAATCCCAGGACTTCCCAAACAGGACTACGCCAGGCAATGGTTTCAGCGATGCAGCCCTCCTCGGATTGGGCAGTCCTTCCAAGCACTGACAAAAATATACACAAGAGGGCGCAAACGCCTAGTGCATTACTACAAAAAAAAAAAAAAAAAAAAAAATTATTTAAAGCACATAGTGTTATACTCAGTGGGAATAAAATCAAGCATGCCATATACAATGCTCCAACTGGTGAGACAGGTGACTATGGCCACACGGTGAAAAAACGTGCGCGTTTCGGGGGGACAGACCTGCTTATACTGAGATGGGATTTAGATTATGCACCTATTTTGTTTGCAGTCCATTCACTATTGTACGTCTATTATGTTCACTATTCTTAAAGAGAGACTGCTATCTTTGTGGATACTAGTGGAAGCAGCTATCTTAACTGTGATATTAGTGAATCTTTTTTGTTTATACCATTTATTTAAACTCCATTGATGTTTTGTTGATTACATTAGCACACTGAGTTCACTAGGGTTTAGTAATGTTATGACTGCTTGCCTAATAAAGGGTCTGGAGGCAGTGATGTTACACAGGAAGCTGCAAAGCTAAACCAGTAAATTGGGGTATCACCTATGCAGTGTGACAAGGGCACAGAACTCACAAAGCTGGATTACCAGAATTACAAATGCTGCGACAGGTAAAGCTAGTACTTTCTGGTTTATGGAGGACAAAATTTTAAATTAAAGTAACTTTGCAGTTTTTCAGAAAACATGGTTTTAACATATTTGCTGTACCATACATGTGCTATAGGTACACTTCTTCCCGAGAGCGGTTTATTTCTTATTTCAGCAAGATGTTGAGAAAAACAGTTTAACAATCCGTTTGTGAGCAGCCTTGTTTACCAGGCATGGAGGTCTCATGAGGTAAAGGCAGAGAGAGCGCGCAAGAGACGGGGGGGGGGGGGGGGGGGGGATGTTGGTAATTAGCTCACTTACTCCCTGATAAACTGCACGGCGTCCTCGTACTTCATCCCACATTCAATCAGCGCTAAAGCAACCAGCACAGGGGCCCTGGAAGAAGAAAAAGACAGCACAGAGATTAGTAGAGTATGCATTTCTCAGACTCCATCCTTTGGGCTCCCTGGAAGCACAGACACCAGGAAAAGATTATTAATTGGATTAGAACACAGTCAGCTTTACATCTTTGCACATCTATTGCAAAAGCTGCCCGCGATGCAACATTGAATAACGAAGCTTCTTAAAAATAAAATCTGGTGTCAGACAAATACCTCAACAACCTTCAGGCACTGGAATGCAGTAAAAGGTTAAATTTACTTACATTCATCATCTCCGCTCAGTCAATTTTTTTACTAAAAATTTACACAGGCTGCACTGAAAGCTATCATCCAAATCAGTACACCCTGGGCTCAGGGCACATTATCCAAAGTTCTCTTCTATCCCACTGCTCGATATTTTCTCATCTGTATCTTGCCATGCTGCCAGATTGAACTCTGCAACGTTCCCTCCTATAAAACACTCACAGCCCCTTGTGCCCACAGGCAGCGCCCGCCAGCTCCAGTATAATAAGTGTTGTATGCTAATTAAACAGATCCATGGCACACCAATTATCCATCACAAATACACCAGATGCTGCTTCATTTCTGTTACTGATATTATCTTGCAACCCATCCAAAAAGCACCTTGCATGAAACTATACATACAGATTAAGCAGTTTCCTCTAGTGTGGTCAGACAACCCCTTCAAAGCTAATTTGCAGAAATGCACAGTAAACTCTGCTGCATTAGGCCACAAGCACATGGGCGAGTAAATCCCTGCATTTTCAGGTACCTGGGAGGTACAGGTGCAGTGTTCAGCCAGTAGGGAGTAGGACGTTGTTCCAAGCAGTATTTACATTTGGGGGCCCTAGGTGTTCAGGGTACATGCACACAGTTCTAAATGGGAGTACAGCTTGAAAGAGTACTATATTATATATATATATATATATATATATATATATATATATATATATATATATATATATATATATATATATATATATACACATACACATATATACACACACATACACACACATATATACATACGCATACACACACACACACACATACATATACTGAATCCTAGCCATTACGTATACATTCACAAGAGAGCTCTTTCAGACATGCACTCTCTTTTCCCTGATGCAGTGGCTCAGAGTTCAGAGTTTGAGTGCTCACTCCTGTGACATTGAAAATGACCAGTAATAACTTTGCCTCCCCTAGCAATATCCCCTAGCAGGTCAGGCTTCATGAGGAACGTAAATGGCCAAACCTATAGCAAAAGGCATTATTCAAATTAAAAATAACAAAGTTTGTTATCTATAGACGCCCCTTATCTGCATAGGCAGTTATGGTTTTTATGGTTGAACTAACCGTTCAAGAGTATGTTTATCCCTTTCATGACTAAGCGTATTTTTGACATTTGGTGTTTACAAGTTAAAATCCATATTTTTTGCTAGAAAATTACTTAGAGCCCCCAAACATTATATTTATATTTTTTAGCAGAGAATCTAGAGAATAAAATGGCGATTGTTGCAATATTTTATATCACACGGTATTTGTGCAGAGGTGTTTTAAACGCAACTTTTTGGGAAAAGGGACACTTTCATGAATTTAAAAAAAAACAAACAGTAAAGTTAGCCCAATTTTTTTGTATAATGTGAAAGATGTTACGCCGAGTAAATAGATACCAAACATGTCACGCTTTATAATTGCACGCACTCGTGGAATGGCGACAATCTACGGTACCTAAAAATCTCCATAGGCGACGCTTTAAATTTTTTTTACGGTTACCAGGTTAGAGTTACAGGAGGTCTAGTGCTAGAATTATTGCTCTCACTCTGATGATTGCGGCAATACCTCACATGTGTGATTTGAACACCGTTTACATATGCGGGCACGACTTCCGTATGCGTTTTCGGGGTCGCGGGGTAGAGGGCGCCTTAAAAAAAATGTTTCTTATTTATTTTTATATTAATAAAAAAAATTTGATCACTTATTGCTGTCACAAGGAATGTAAATATCCCTTGTGACAGTAATAGGTGGTGACAGGTACTCTTTATGGAGGGATCGGGGGTCTAAAAGACCTCCGATCCCTCCTTTGCACTTCAAAGTATTCAGATTGCCATTTTCTGCGATTCTGAATACTGTATATTTTTTTTTAAAACAGGCGCCATTGACAGCCGAGTAAACGGGAAGTGACGTCATGACATCGCTTCCGTGTTTACTATTAGGAGTTTACTATTACTATTCAGTGTTTACCATTAGGAGACTGGAAAAAGGCGCTTACAGCTTCGTTCCAGTCTGTCCCTAGCCGCCGGAGGCGGCGGACTGCTGATCGGGCCTCCCGCTGGAACAGGAGGCCCAAGAAGAGCGGCGGGAGGAGGGGACGTCCGCTCCTCCGGTATAACAGCTGAGCGGCTTTTAGCCGCATCGGTTGTCATCCCTGGATAGTCGATCGCTGGCTCTAAAAACAAATGGTACCGGGATGATGCCTGCAGCTGCGGGCATCATCCCGGTATAACCCCTCGAAAGCCGAGGCCGCACATCTGCATACGCTCGACGGGAAGGGGTTATACTTCACATTTTAGTCTGCATTTCTTTCATGTTAAATACCTGGTTGATCATGCCAGTCTCTCATTTCATTGACGAGAGCCGACTATAGCAAGCATGGGAACAGATTTGGACTTCCATGGTCAGTTTGTGTCCATAGGTTTGCTGTATACAAGATGGCATGCCAATGCATAGCGTGCCTGCCTGCCCCAGCTCTGTCCTAACTAGACCTCCTCTGTTTTATGCTAACGTGAACCCTAGGAAAACAGCATGTGCATCTCTACCGTTTCTCTAGTGTGCACAGCAATAGAAATGGATTGGATTGATGGTGGGCAGACTATTGGGGTTGATTTACTAAAACTGGAGAGTGCACAATCTGGTGCAACTCTGCATAGAAACCAAACCAGTTTCCATTTTTATTTTTTTGTCAAAGCTTGATTTAAGGAGCTGAAGTTAAAAGCCGATTGGCTACCATGCAGAGCTGCACCAGATTTTGCAATTTTAGGAAATCAACCCCTCTGTTTCAATAGTGCCTCACAGAGTACAAACACTTTTAGATAAAGTGCATCCAGATTGAATTTAGCCTCCAGTTGGTAGCATCCCTGGCAAAGGGTTTACCTACCTGCCCAATCCTGCCACACAGTGGACAGCAATGCAGGAACGTGGTTCTTCTCGAAATTTGTTTTTTAATAGATTCAGCCAATCTTCAACTATCTGAGTAGGGGGTGGAGCTCCATCATCAAATGGCCAGTCCTTGAGAGAAAAAAAAAAAAAAGAAGATAGCAGAAGTATTAAGAAAAAGGGCATTTTAGATCTTTTTCTGTGATCTAAAACATTGACAAAATGTGTTTAGAGATGGTATAAATGATTAAGATTAAAGAAGCGCATTTTTATATGATTACATCCCTCGTGCCAAGTGCATCAGCAATAACAAGCCGACAAGTAAATCTGTGCAATTTTAACCACTTACAGACAAAGCCTCTCTTTTTCAGACTCAGTGTTTACAAGTTAAAAACAAGTTTTTTGCTAGAAAATTACTTAGAACCCCCAAACATACATTATTTTTTCTAACACCCTAGAGCAGTGATGGCGAACCTTGGCACCCCAGATGTTTTGGAACTACATTTCCCATGATGCTCCACTACACTGCAGAGTGCATAAGCATCATGGGAAATGTAGTTCCAAAACATCTGGGGTGCCGAGGTTCGCCATCACTGCCCTAGAGAATAAAATGGAGGTCATTGGAATACTTTTTGTCACACCATATTTGTGCAGCAATCCTACAAGCGCACTTTTTTGGAAAAAAATCACTTTTTTGAATAAAAAAAAAATAAAAAACAGTAAGTCCAATTTTTTTTTATATTGTGAAAGATAATGTTACGCCGAGTAAATTGATACCAAACATGTCACGCTTCAAAATTGTGCCCGCTCATGGAATGGCATCAAACTTTTACCCTTAAAAAGGTGACGTTTAAAAAATTCTACAGGTTGCATGTTTTGAGTTACAGGGGAGGTCTAGGGCTAGAATTATTTCTCTCACTCTATCGATCACGGCAATACCTCATATGTGGTTTGACCACCGGTTTCATATGCGAGCTCGTCTGGGAAGGGTGCTTTAAATTTTTTTTTCCTTATTTAAATTTTACTTGATTATTTTTACAGTTAAAAAAAAAAAAAATTGGGCCACTTTTATTACTATTATATAGCATGACAGGACCTCTTAAATATGAGATCTGGGGTCAAAAAGTCCTCAGATCTCATATTTGGACTTAAATGCAATAAAATAAAAGAAAATAAAAGAAAAGAAAAGAAAAGAAAAGAAAAGAAAAGAAAAAAGAAGAAGTTTTTGTCATTTGAAAAAATTACAAAAAAAAAAAAAGTGTGCCTTTAAGACGTATGGGCGGAAGTGACGTTTTTGATGTTTGGAGACAGGTGGGGGCCATCTTCCCCTCACTCATCTCCAAACCCAGCCACGGACAGGTCCCAATCGCCTACGCCGCTGCCGACGGCTCCGGTAAGCAGCGGAGGGCGCGAGAGAGCAGGGCCCCTCTCCTGCCGCCAACGGTGATCTTGCGGCGAATCCACCGCAGAGACCACCATTATCGTTAACAGGACAGCGCACTGAAAAGCTGGTCGGCAAGTGGTTAAGCCAGCTTTCAGAAGACATTTCTAAAAGTTTTACATTTAAAAAAGAAGCTGTTATATACAAATGTCAAATGAAGCTGAAATTGCGAAACAAAGAACATAGGAAGACAACATTTAAGACACAAAGAGGTGCAGAATTCTAGGTTTATCATTCTCTCATAGAAGCTTTATCCTCTTCCATACCGGGACAATTGTGGCACTCCTCTCCTGTAAAAATCATCTTTTTTTTTGCTAGCAAATTAGTCAGAACCCCCAAACATCATATATGTTTATTTTATCAGAGACCCTAGGGAATAAAATGGTGGTCGTTGCAACCTTTTATGTCACACGGTATTTGCGCAGCAATTTTTTTTAACAAGTTTTTCTAGGGGGGAAAAAAAAAAATAATGTTTATGAATTAAAAAAAACAAAAAAACAAACAAACACACTAAAAGTTAGCCCAATTTTTTGTATAATGTGAAAGATACGCCCCGTAAATAGAAACCCAACATGTCGCGCTTTAAAATTGCACACACTGGTGGAATGGTGCCAAACTTCGTAACTTAAAAAATCTCCATAGGCCACGCTTTAAAGATGATTACAGGTTACCTGTTTAGAGTTGCAGAGGAGGTCTTGGGATAGAATTGCTGCTCCTTTAACATTTGCGGCGATAGCTCACATGTGTGGTTTGAACACCGTTTACATATGTGGGCGCGAAGTATGTATGTGTTCACTAATGCGTGCGAGCACGCGGGGACAGGGGCACTTTAATTTTTTTTTATCACTTTCATTCCTATTACAAGGGATGTAAACATCCCTTGTAATTAGGAATAGGGCATAACAGGTCCTCTTTATAGAGAGATGTGGCGTCTAAGATCCCACATCTCTACTCTAGGCTGGAAAGACAAAAAAAAACAAAAAAAAAAAACACACACACACACACACACACACACACACACACACACACACCAAAAACACCCGATCTCAGCCTTTGCAGCCAAATACACGGCACTGTTTAATACTGCTGGACGTGACGTTAAAAACATCATGCCCGGTCTACGAAGGTCATAGAGACAGTCAGGGCCATCTGGTCTGCAGTATTCTCTATGGTGAATGTCCCCCCCCCCCTCCGCCTGGAAAAACAAATCAAGTGGCTGAACAGCCACTATGCATGTTCTCACGGTGCAGGGAATTGGAAGTGGAAAAAAAAAGATCTGAATGATGACTGCAGCTGCAGGCATCATTCAGATATCCCCACTGAAAACCCAGGACGTCATATGACGTACTGCGGGTGGGAAGTGGTTAAACAATTAGGTTTTAGTCCAATGCATTAAAGTGGTTGTATACCCCCCCCCCCCTTTTTTTTTTTTAAAAACCTACAGGTAAGCCTATAAATAAAGGCTTACCTGTAGGTAAATGAATATCTCCTAAACCTATATGGTTTAGGAGATATTCACTTTGAATGCAGCCGCTGACGTCAGCAGGGTATGTGCTATGAAGACCCGGCTGAAGGTCCAGCAGACGCTGCCGGACCTTGTCGGGAAGAAGACCCTCGTGCATGCACGGGAGTGACGTAATCGTGGCTCTGGCCACTCATAGCACCGGAGCCGTGAACCTGGAAGAAACGCAGAGGGAACATGTCAGCTCCCTCAGCGTGGACTGGGATCAGATGCCGAGACCTTGTTCTAAAGGTGCATACTAGCTCATTATGCCTTTGCCTTACAGGCTTTTTGTTTTTTTAAAGGGGTACATTTGTTTTGTGCTACAGGAGCCTGCAAAGTATTGCACCCCCAATCAGTGGTTCTGCACACTCTTCCTCCATATTGCTAGAGGCAATCACCACTGTGATCACTTTCTCCCGGCAGGGACAGCTTCCTTCACTTCCAGAACACAATGGCTCGGTAGGAAGGATTCCCCTGTCAACACTGATTGTGATTGCAAAAAATTTATTTTCTCTGTCTATGGCTGACCTTAGTAAACCAAGGTCTCATACACATGGTACGAAAATCAGAAGGGAAAAAGTCTGAAGATGAGCTGTCTGCGGATTTTCGATCTTCAGTATGGTGCATTCGACAGACAATTTGACTTTTACATCAGACAAAAGCTGGAAGTGCAGGCTATAAAATTTTTTGTTTGATGTAAACTCAACGTCTGATTTTTGATTGGTAAGTACAGGAATCCATCACACAAAAGTATTAACTTTCGTGACGCGGCACTTGATGTAATGTCAAAATTCTCATCTTCTTTATTGGGATAATAATGAAGCTGCTTTGCACGTAGTTATGGCAAACGTATTTTAACCACTTGCTTACTGGGCACCTAAACCCCCCTCCTACCCACGCCAATTTTTAGCTTTTAGAGTTGTTTATCTAAACGACATTTGCGTGGTTATACAACACTGTACCCAAATGAATTTTTTATCATTTTTTCCCACAAATAGAGCTTTTTGCTGGTATTTGATCACCTTTGGGTTTTTCATTTTTTTGTTAAAAAAATTAAGACAGATTTAAAAAAAAGAAAAAAAAAAACAAAAACACAAAACCGTTTTATATTTTGTTAATAAATGTTGCAAACAGGTAATTTTTCTTATTCATTGATGTACACTGATGAGGCTACACTGATGGGCACTGATAAGGCTGCACTAATAGGTGGAACTAAAGGGCACTGATCAGCACTGGTAGGCGACACTGATAGGCAGCACTGCTAGCTGGCACTTATGAGGCACTGATTGGCACCACTGGTGGGCATTGATAGGTGGCACCGATTGCTGGCATTGGCAGGTGGTACTGGTGGGCACAGAGGCTCTTCCTCTTCGGGACCAATGTCCCTTCAAGCAGAAGCCGGCAAATCGGCTTTTTTTCTTCTCAAGCTGAAAAAAAAAATAAAAAAATAAAATAAAAAAACCATTACCGATCCTCTGTTTACATCACGTGATCAGCTATCATTGGCTGACAGCTGATCACGTGGCAAGGGGCTGGGATCGGCCCCTTACTCGGATCTGTGATCACCCGAGTCTCATTGACTCGGGTGATCCGAGCGCCCCCAGCTTTGAAAGGGAAGAACGTCAATAGACGGCCTCCCGGCAAAGCAGATCCACGCTGTAGCCATCATTTGGCTATAGCGCGGATCTGAACGTGTTAAAAGGCATTTGTTTTGTACGATCTACAAAATCGCGAACCAGCGGTCACCAAACTTTTAGGGATAAAGAGCCACAGGACCCTAATTTGGACTTTACAGGCAAGATGGACAATAGTATAGTGCAAAAGTATGTTTTATTAACAATGAATCATATCAAAACAGGTCAAGTAAAAAAAGAATTAAAAACATACGATAGGCATATGATAGTAATGAGTATTACGAGTCCCTGTCCAGATGCACAGGGGCTCACTGCCTTTCATTTGGTGTCTACCTTCTTGTTTACACTAGATACTCATTACTATCATATGCCTATGGTATGTTTTTAATTCTTTACTTGACCTGTTTTGATATGATTCATTGTTAATAAAATATATTTTTGCACTATACTATTGTCTATATTGCCTGTAAAGTCCGAATTAGGGCCTTGTGGCTCTTTATCCCTTCCCTCCTTCAATTTAAGTATATACGGATGTGGCTTTAGTAGTGTTATTTCAATTTTCAAACTTCTACTAACATGAAATTAGCAGAAGGGGCCCAAAGGGTGGTGCTTGAGAAACGAACTTCCTCTTTATACTCTCACAGTATGTCGCCATGTTCGTGTTTGTCAAACGACAGTTTGCGGATAGTTAGTATGCTAGACAAAATCATGGACACGCCCTTTTGCCAAAAAATCAGACGCTCGATCGTCCAACAATCAGACCTCATTTTTTCGCTTACTAGTCGCAAGTAGAAGTTGAATAGGTTACTAAAGTCACGAAAATTCTTGTACGACAGATAAAAATAAATAAAAATCGGGAGTGATGTCATGTGTTGTAGTGTATTTGTATTTTCGGATGACAACTGTATTGACTAAACGAAAATCGTACTATCTGGTATCGTACTTGTCCGATCTAATATTGGATGAACTGCCGTGATCAGCTTTCAAAAGCTCTGTATTAACTATTCAATTATCGTACGATCGCGTCGAAAGCTGTATTTTTCGTCCGATTTTCAGATCGTGTGTACGGGCCATTAGTCTCGGTAAATCAAGACAGCTGCTGGAACCAGGACAACACCATATTTATACACAGAGGTAAGAAGTTCATTCATTAGGTTCCATTTACTCCATAATACTTTGGTGGACAAAAAAGATAAAATTCAACTGTAGGCCTGGTTTAGATTTTCTGATCAACTATCTAAAGTAACCAAGACTAATCAGATAGAATTCTTGTTCTCTCAACTTTAGTTACAATTCAGATTTTATGTCTAAAATGCCAGAACACTCTGCTCTAGGCTCCTGCTATCTTTCATGTCTACAATTTACTGAAAGGACAGTGTACTTTGATACGCTGACCTATTTCAATGATGGTGTTGTCCATTCAAATAAATGAGCAGTTACCTGTTATTCGGCACCTTCACACTGAGGTGTTCCTGTCCTGTTATACTGTACACCTTTTAAAGCAGATTATTTTTCATGATAGAACACCACTTCTATGTAATGAACAATGATCTGCACTTGCAATGAAGCACTTAGACAAAGCTGATTTATTTCTCTTGTCCAGCTCACCTTTGGATTTATATGTCTGTGTATGCAAAGCTTTTAGCAAAGAACCCTTTTCAAATTACAGTTTCCAACTAGGTGGCACAAATAGCATCTCTGTCTCGACACTGTTTTCTTGTTCGCACAGAATCTTTTACCTCAATACAGTTACTACAGTAAGCTCATCCATTCAGGTCTCCAATCAAATAAGGGTACATCTGTCAAAGTGTAATCCTACCAGCTTGCTCCTGGCTTAAAAAAAAAAAAAAAACAGACACACACACTTACTGGACATATATTTTTTTTTATTAAAGTTGGATTGCAAGCATAAAGATAAATACACCAATTACCTACCATAGGTTTTTTATTACTGCCCATCCAGCCCTGAAATTTGAACAGTTCTGCCCCAGCCTTGTCTGATAAGGCAGGACACCCAAATTTGTTTACTGCTGCAGTTGAGCAACATTTATAGGATGTGTCCGTCCGCCAACCTGAGACTGCACAGTAAGGGAAAAAGAAGTATACCAACAGGGTGGATAAAAATAAATGATAAAAAAAAAAAAAAACCCAAAAAAATAAAACCAAAACTTTATTTAAATCCGATTTGATTTTTTATTTAAATCCGATCCGATTTTCATCAAATGTATTTGAATAAAATACTTTTGGAGTAAAAATCTATCTAAAGATAGTTTTCTATTCAGGGTAAAATAATAATTTTGTTTATTCAGCATGAAATTGAGTTTATGTAGCATGAGGTTGTATATTCTGCAATATTTACATTTTTGGTAAACTCATTCAATGAATCCAAGCTCTGCAAACTGAGAGAACATGCATTGCATTGATGCATTCACACAATTTCACAGTAACCATGAGATAAAACAAAGTTCAGGAATATTCCTTTATCCCATTGTTTTGCAAATCAATGCACACTACAAACTGTATGATTGAATTTGTTCAGATATTGCCGTTTTACTAACCTGACAGCTTATTATTCTAAATAGGAAACCTTCATTTTGTTTGCAAATATTAAAGATTCTAACTACCAGCAAGAATGACTTCCTTACATTTAAAAGAGCACCTGTCATTTCAGATCCATCATGGCAGTGCCTGTTAGTGGGGCATCCACTCACCTGTTGCCGCCACGTCCTTCACCTTGTGTCACCGCCGCATCACCAGCTGTTCATTAAAGTGAATGGGACTGTCGGTGAGTCAACAGCGGGTCAGAGGAGGGGCCGCTGCGGGACAGATGACAGTTGCTCTTTAAAAATTATAATTTAAAAATTGAGTTGATTTAAATCAAGCCTTTTTACTAGGGATTTAAATCAAATTCACCCGGTATACTAATGAGGTCCCCTCTCTAAAAGCCAGCCACGCTACCGATCAGAAATGTTACAACAACAGGAAGGTTGTATAGGCAGCGCTGATCAGTGAATTCTGGCGGCAGGAACGGTTTCCCACAGTCAGAATACATTAGCTCAGTGGGGAGGATTGCCCCAACCACATTGAATGTGTGGATGGGGAATGGAGTCCTTATTTTTTTCTTTCAACCCACTGGTTGAATGAAAAAAATAAATAAAATAAAGCTAATGTATGGGCAGATTAACTCTGCTCTCGATTCCCATTTAATGCTCCTTTTAGCACATAAGCATTGCTCTACTACGGATTGGCCCAGTGTGCGGCTTTTCCTCCTAGTCTCAACTCTGCCATACAGTGAACTAGACAAGGTGGGGTTATAAGTAAAATTCAGGGTCTTACATTAAAAAAAAAATACACATAACTATGTAATAAACCTGAAGTTTAATCTCCTTATTTTCTGCCTTACTTGGCTCATTCCTACCCCACACCCCCGGAAACGCCCCCATCAACATGCCAATGACATTTTTTGTAACCTCTTACCGGCTGCATGATGCATATATCAGCTCGCAAAGAAGGGGGCTTTAACACCCAGTCATGGCATATATGCATCCACAGGGGCAGAAAGGGTTTATGTTGAGTGTGCTCACTGCACACTGACTAGGCTACCAACAACAGCTCTCAGTGGTCAAGGTGATCAGGAGTCCACGGAACAGGCTCCCAATTATGTGAATTCTATCGGAGCCAAGCACAGCGAAAAGTGACATCAGAGCAAGTAATTTCAGTACAGGAAAGAAGCGTGTACAACCATGAAAAGGTTGAAGGTAAGGCCAGAAAGTTCAGTTTTAAAAATATAGGACAAAACTAATTTGTTTATATCTGCCTTGAGCTGAACTTCGATTATAAACCCTCAACATTCTTTACTACAGGTCAGCTAAGACAGAACTGAGGTAAACTGCATGAAAAATCTTTTAGGAAAGGTTTTCACATCATGCTTCTGGTACCCTGGTAGTGACATCACTACTCTGCTGAAGAAGCTGGATATTACCAAACTCAGGATTTACCATAGCCTTCTCCTTATGACCCTTTAATGCCCTTCTGCTGCCCCTTACTGGTGATGGGGCCAAACTGGACTGGTAACACAGCTCCCCGATCAAGCAGCATGACCAAAAATTGACAATGTTTGTGAAACTCTTAAAAAGGAAACTAAACCCACCGATTTAAAGTGGAACTCAAGGATATTTATTGTAGAGGAGACATGCAATGTCGATTCTGCAATAAAGTAAACCTACCTGACTGTTTGCTGTCTCTTAGGATGTACACTGGGTTGTGTACACGCAGATTAGTATACATTCGGGCACTGTGTCTGTGAGAAGGGATGACTGAATTCCTGCACATGTGTGGGAGTGAAGTCATCCCACAATGGCTAATCAAGACCGGCACCTAAAAAAAGCGAAAGAAGATGCTGGCGAGAGATTTCATGGGCGTCGGACATACTGGCGCTAAAGTATCACAAATTTAAAATTCCAATTTACCGGTCTATGAAAACGGTTACATTCAAGACATGCCTCTGGTGATATCGGTTACAGTATCTAGTGTGCTTATGTCAGCTCTCAAACTTTTAAGCCAAAATGGCTTAAAAGCCAAAAAGGCTGGTGCCATAGCTGAACTTGTGTGCAGCACCATGGCAACTACAGATCAAACAGAGGCAGTGATGGCGATTTCCCTAGCTGTAAAGGATAGCAGGGTTTAGTTCTGCTTTAAAGTGGTTGTAAACTCCAGACATGAAATATAAACAAAGCATACCCCTCTACAGAATGTGTACTTGTCTCAATCCAGAGCACCAAGTGTCATTTCTCTCTGCTGCTTCGTTCCTCCACTATCAGCAGGAATCACGTCTTACAAATTTTCCTGACATCAAGAGAAAAATGGTGACGGGGAGGGAGCTCCAGCTGATTGACAGTCTCAGCTCTGTTCCTGTGTCCCTCAAATCAGCACTTAGAGTTTTCCTCACTGAACTCTGCAATGTATAATTTCAGCTCTTTGCCCCCTGTTTTCTGACAGCTCTGAAAAGCTTTAGAATTTCTGTACCTTGCAGAACTGTAGAGAAGCCAGCAAATCAACAGGTACAATTTATGTAGGAGGATTAGTTTTATCTCTGTGTATCACCTGAGGTCAGTCACTTTACTGTGTATATGTAAGGGTTTACAACCACTTTAAGATCCCTTTCACACTGGGGCGGTTTGCAGGCGTTATTGCGCTAAAAATACCGCCTGCAAACCGCCCCTAAACAGCCTCCGCTGTTTGTTCAGTGTGTAAGCCCGAGTGCTTTCACACTGAAGCGGTGAGCTGGCAGGAAAAGAAAAAATCTCCTGCAAGCCGCATCTTTGGAGCGGTGTATTCACCGCTCCTGCCCATTGAAATCAATGGGACAGCGCGGCTATACGAGGGGTTTTAACCCTTTTTTGGCTGCCAGCGGGGGGGTTAAAACCGCACCGCTAGCGGCCGAATACCGCGTAAAACAGCGCTAAAAATAGCGCTGTTTTACTGCCGACGCCCCCTACCGCCCCAGTGTGAAAGGGGCCTAATAGAGAAGTGCCAGGGCAGGTAGAGAATCATTAGCCACCTTACTAATCACTGAAGGACTTTTGTAATGTCACCAAAATTCACTTCATACAACACTTCAAACAACAAAGCTGTTCATGCAGCCACTAAAGGCTGACTTTTTTTTTTTTTTTTTAAACAATTATTGAGGTAGAACATTTTGGGACGTTCTAGCAAATCTAATTAGAAGACATAAACTGGTTTGCAAGGCCATCAAATAGCTTCCCAGAAAGGTTATCTGGTAAATGCAAGTTATTCCATCACTGATAATCTAAAAAGGGAATTATATCCAACTTAACCACCACACACACAAGC
Source organism: Lithobates septentrionalis (assembly GCA_037952835.1). Taxonomy (NCBI): domain Eukaryota; kingdom Metazoa; phylum Chordata; class Amphibia; order Anura; family Ranidae; genus Lithobates; species Lithobates septentrionalis. The sequence goes on along the minus strand of JBBDGP010001940.1, from coordinate 1,454,237 downwards.
AGCTGTTTAACATTGCAAATCTTACCTTATTGGTTAAGACTGACATGTCCACTTTGACAGAGCCGTGTGTGAAAAATAAAAATCCTTGGAAGGTGTTCTTTTCTTCCTCCAACAGTACAGCTGTGGCCAAAAGTTTTGAGAATGACACAAAATATTAAATTTTCAAAGTCTGCTGCTTCAGTTTATATGATGCCAATTTGCATATACTCCAGAATGTTATGAAGAGTGATCAGATGAATTGCAATTAACTGCAAAGTCCCTCTTTGCCATGAAAATGAACTTAATCCCATCAAAATAATTTCCACTGCATTTGTGAAGAAGGCTTCAGGGTGCCCAAGGAAGTCCAGCAAGCGCCAAGACCGTCTCCTACAATTGATTCAGCTGCAGGATTGGGGCACCACCAGTGCAGAGCTTGCTCAGGAATGGCAGCAGACAGGTGTGAATGCATCTACATGCACAGTGAGGCAAAAACTTTTGGAGGATGGTCTGGTGTCAAGAAGGACAGCAAAGAAGCCACTTCACTGCAGGAAAAATATCAGGGACAGACTGATATTCCGCAAAAAAAAAAAAAAAAAAAATACACGGATTGGACTGCCGAGGACTGGGTTAAAGAAATTTTATCTGATTAATCCCCTTTCCGATTGTTTGGGGCATCTGGGAAAAAAACCTTTTCCAGAGAAGAAAAGGTGAGTACTACCATCAGTCCTGTGTCATGCAGTAAAGCATCCCGAGACCATTCATGCGTGGGGTTGCTTCTCAGCCAAGGGAGTGGGCTCAGTCACAATTTTGCCTAACAACACAGCCATGAATAAAGAATGGTACAAAAACATCCTCCGAGAGTAATTTCTCCCAACCATCCAAGAACAGTTTGGTGACAAACAATGCCTTTTCCAGCATGATGGAGCAGCTTGCCACAAGGCAAAAGTGACAGCCAAGTGGCATGGGTAACAAAACATCAAAATTTTGGGTCCATGGCCAGAAAACTCCCCAGACCTCAATCCCATTGAAAACTTGTGGTCAGTCCTCAAGATTCAGGTGAAAGAAAAAAAAAAACAAAAAAACAAAAAAAAAACAAAAACAAAAACAAAACACACCACACATTCTGACAAACTCCAAGCACTGATTATGCAAGAATGTGTTGCCAGTAGTCAGGATGTGGCCCAGAAGGCAATTTACAGCATGCCAGGGTGAACTGCAGAGGTCTTGAAAAAGAAGGGTCTATATTGCAAATATTGACTCTTTACATAAACTTAATGCAATTGTCAATAAAAGCCTTTGACGCCTATGAAATGCTTGTAATTATACTTCAGTATACCATAGTAACATCTAACAAAAAGATCTAAAACCCCTGAAGACTTTCTGAAAAATTAATATTTGTGTCAGTCTCAAAACATTTGGCCACGGCTGTTTCACAAAAATTTTAACATTTTGATTCAACACAGCTGGGCACAAACCAAAAAGTAGTAAGCTTACAATAAGTGTTCTATGACTGCAATAAAACACCTTGAAAGTGGTCCAAATAAAAAAAAAAAAAAAAAAGTGATGTGTAACTGTAAATACTCACTAACACTTGGATGCCTTCCTTTTCTACCGGAGCCTTATCATATGTGGCTTCACAGACCCTCACTACAGTGGTGACTCCATATTTCTTAAGCTCCTGAGAAGAAAAATATAAAACGTCTAAGCATGACAAAGCATTAAAGGGCACATATTAAAAATTCAGATTTTTTGCATTTTATTACACATCATACCTTCAAATGGAAGGAAGAAAAAAAAAAAAAAAAAAAAAAAAAAAAAGGGACGGCGGTGAACGCCTACCAACTTGCCCAACACCTACAAATGTTTAAGCTGTCTTTTGCAAACTATTTAGAACAGGACTTTTTAAGAACTGGTACAGCCAATTCCCAATTCTAATATTTCAGTTTTTACAACCGATCTCTGGACAAAGTTAAAAATCATTTCAATGTTTTCTAAGGAGTTGAAAAGTGAAGATTTACAAAGGCTTTTTTTGTGGCAGCCTATAAAAAGAGAATTGGACACATTATCGGAGGCTGTATGAGATGTGACAGGCAAGCAGAGAACTCCCCTGTCACTTCTGCAGCAACCTTAGCTGGTGCAGAAAAGGGACAAGAAAGTCGCTACTCTTTTGCCGGCCAGAGTGGGTGTATACATCCAGGACCATGTACATGTTGGAAAGTCTCCTAAAGATTAGATCGCTGTTCTGAGCCAACCAACAAAGCCCCTTGGGTGCACACTAGTTTTTATAGTGGCTAACTTTATCCAATGTATACATGTTGAAAACTAGATATAACCCCCCCCCCCCCCCCCAATCTCCTGAGAAAGTGGCAATGCATGCCTGCAAAACGTGTTGAGGAACTCCCTTTCTCTGCCTATTTTGAAGAGATATATATCTATATAGATCTCTCTATCTATATACATACATACACACACACGAGGAGATCATTTGTAGAGGGGACATAATCATCAATGTCATGGGGTATAAATGTTTACGCCAGCCTTACAGATAAACTTGTTATGGATAAGTAACCTATGAATTTTATGATAGAATACTACTTTATTGTAGCTGTATCTGAAAAAGTTCCATGTTGGTGTATTTTTGCTATACCATTTTCAGGCTCATTTATACTTGTGTCTAATTACTGCATTATGCAATTACCTTTTGACTACTGTCAACACAAAGAAGTTTTTGCTTATTGTAGATCATATCAGCTGTCCTTCTTTATGCAGACAAGTGATCTGATAGCACCATAAACTGGTCACAAAATTTCAGGACCATAAGATACTCGTTAAACCATAACTATCAGTTTGGTCCCTGTAAGCAGTAATTCATGAGAATGGATGAAATGTAAGGATGGGGACCAACAGGGTGGGGGGTTGGAATTAACAGAGTGATATGAGCACAAGTTTGCACCACTCTTCTAAAACATAAAAAATTAAGCAGATGCTGCTCCTAACAAAAAAGGAGTGCATGACCCTTTGTTAAGAGGGACCAATTTTCTGTTCTGTTGTGTCTGATAGGCAGCACAAATAACTGAGGGCTGGAGCTCCATGCTCCAATTTCTCTGCTGACAGCTCACATCCCGAACATGTCACATCTGACAAGGATCTGTGGCAGTTTTCTATACGGAAAACTGTCAGATAGTGTTGCTTAGGGGCACACCTGCGCTAGTTTCTATTTCACTCTAAACCAAAACTGGTGTGGCTGTTACAGATAGACCTGAAACAGGTCTATCTGCTTGGTTATTGTGGCGCATATTCCAAACAGCATAGTGACTACTTTTCTATATGACTTACTGATTATAAGACTAAGTATTAATCTTTTCCGGGAGTACCAACAACTCTGTTTAGGCCATTTTAGAATATCTATCTAGAATAAGCAATAAATTATCTCTCTTTTCTTTGGCTTTACTCTGAAATACATGAGAACTGCTTTTAATTTCATCACTTCTAAGGAGGGATGAAGTATGGTTTTAATGCATCATAAGGGAACCAAAAAGTTTACTTGTGTCTATATTCTTTGATTTATTTTTTTCTTTAGCAAAGCTGGAATTACTGCATGCAATTTTAATTTTAAGCATGCTCTGGAGGGACACTGTATAGTTAGAAATGGCGTTGCATCAATACTTTGTATCCTAATGTTCCATTCTTCTATCCCCTGAAGATGTCCGCTGTACAGCCGAAACGTGCGTAAGGTGAGGCCAGTGGCTCATGATGTTATACACCTGCTGATGTTCTCTGATGTGGTGTTTTTAGACTATGAGGTGCTTTTATATTTGTGAGTACCGTATATACTCGAGTATAAGTCGTTCCGAGTATAAGTCGAGGCCCTAATTTACTACAAAAAAATGGGAAAAAAAACTTATTGACCCGAGTATAAGACGAGGGTGAGAAATGCACAGCTACTGTAAGTGGAAAAGAGGGTCAACAATGCCCATTTGCAGCATCACTGTGCCCATTTGCATGCCTCACTGTGCCCATTTGCAGCCATAGGTCCCCTGAACTTCAAACTCAGTAGTTAAGGGTTCCTAGATGCCCCCTAGCTGCAGCCAAAATTTGGGGTCTCTGAACCCAAAGGGTCCTGAAATGACATTGCTGCAGATGGACACAGTTGACCGAATTTGGGGCACCGTATCTCGGGGCCACTTAGTGCTAGGAACCCCAAATTTGGTGTGCAAACCCAGTGGAACTAGCACCAAAAAAATTCCAAAGCTGGGGTTTCTAGCACCAAGTGGCCCCGAGATACAGGGCCCCAAATATCAGTTCAAAAAATGTCAAGCACTTTTCTGCAGCAGAGAATGACATTTTCCGAACCGGTTTTGGGGCCCCGTTTCTCAGGGCCACTTAAAGCTAGGAACTTTATCTTTGGATATGTTGTGGTACCAGTTCCTCTGGGTTTGCACACCAAATTTGGGGTTCCTAGCACCAAGTGGCCCTGAGATACGGGGCTCCAAAGTCGTTTCGGAAAATGAAATTTTTTGCTGCAGAAAAGAGCTTGACTCGAGTATAAGTCGAGGGGGGCACTTTCAGCACAAAAAAATGTGCTGAAAAATTCGACTTATACTCGAGTATATATGGTACATCTACTTTTAATAAAGTATGTGGTTTTAAGCAATACAGCTCTATGGTCCTTTGGTCGTTCCGCCATTTATCCTTATTTTAAGAAGTGGTCTTTGGATAACCAGAGGACCCTGGAGACTGGAGTCTGCGGTATTTCATTTAGTGGCCCTTGATTGGATGGTTTCCACGCTGTTGTTCTCTTAAAATTTGGAGATCATAACCATATGGTAAGGGAACTGGCACACTTGATTTCAGGGTGGTTTGGGAGTTTTGCACGTGGATTTTCACTAAAAGTGGACTTGAATATATGTTTTTTTTTTAAGCTTATTCTTTTATCATGCACAAGTTTTAATATGTTCTGTGATGGACACTTTACCATGTATTTTGATGTATATTGTGTATGAAGTCTTTTATTATGAGTTTTGATTATATATGACCCATTACTGACATAGTGATATATTGGTTTTGCGCACTGTCAGAATTTATGCTAATGTTTTTGGAATGCTATATGAACTGCTGATCCCATAGTAAACAGGATGGGAGTGAATGACACTGGAGCTTTGGGGGCACTTGACACAAGGACAGTGGTGGTGCGTATGCAAGAGACAGAAGGATGAACTAAGAGGACAAGTGCAATAAAATGAGTCAAGGACTGAAGACATGAAGGCCATGTAGGCAATGATCTAAATATAAATTTGAAGAAAAAAGGAGCCAATACGTTTAGTTGTATTTTTCCTTACTTCATTTTTTGTCCCAGCTACCAAGGAACACCTCTCACTGCTCCTTAGTCTGGGACAGACAGAGGGGAACACGGTCACTGAAATCATACAAGGGGCAGATGCACAAGATCTAATGCTGGCTTGACTATTTCAGCACAACAGAAAACATAAAACAATTAAAACTTTGGATAGAGTGGAGAATGGTTAAACTACCTGCCTGTTTTTGTATTTTTGTGGCCTTTGCCCCATAGGAGACTTTTCTTTACTTCCTGTCCCATGATTTGGCCTTCAATGAACTTTATTCACAGAACAAATGCAGCATAGTGTTTAGATAAAATCTACTTTAAAGACACCCTGTCACAAACTTAAAAAAAGAAATGCAGGTAAAAGCACAGATTTATTAAGTATTTTAAAATGCTTACTTGTAGTGTTTTTTTCAATATTTTTGTTTTATTCATTTTGCAATGTGCCAATAAACTAGCAAGAAAAGTTGGATTTCCAGGAACAGCCAATTTCCTGGCACAGCCTCTTTCCTTCCTTCATGTCATAATCCTCTCATCTTATGGGAGTGTCTAATTAATCTGTGCTGACCCAGCTCCTTCACCCCACCCTTCATAACATTTTATGTAGCAGCCAGGGGAAGTGTAAAAGGGATACTATATATTAGGCGCAGGAAAACTTCAGCCTTCAAGCTGTTGCAGAACTACAAGTCCAGTCATGTCTCGACCTCAGGGAGTCATGCCTGTGGTTGTCAGAGTATTTCAATGCCTCCCAGGACTTGTAATTCCATAACAGCTGGAGGGCCAGTGTGCCCATCCCTGGCTAAAGAATGTTACTGACGTGACTGTTCTGTGTCTTCTGGGGTTGCTGACATTAAATCCAAAAATGTAGCGATGGGCGAATGGTTCAGGCCCAAGCATCAGGTCGGGGGGAACATTTGCCCATTCGTCGAACACCAGAATTTGCAGGGTGTTCGCCCTGAACACCCTGCAAAGCACTGCAGTGCATTTTGCTCCCTGAATCAGGGCGCAGTGTACACTGGTTAAGGAGCAGGACCGGGAAGCCGGCTGCGGCGTCCTTAACAACCAATGAGTCTTCAGCTGTCAATGGGTTTCCCGGTCGACAGCTGAATTAAAAAAAAAAAAAAAAAGTTTGCCAAATTAACTTATTTAAAAACGCTCGGCTCCCATACACTTCAAAGGGTTTCCCCGATTGGGTTAGAACATTTCCCCTGTTCGAGAGTTCTGCTGCGAACCGAACAGGAGGGTGTTCTGCCCATCCTTACCAAAATGTTGATGCCCTGCAGCACTCTCAGATCTTTTGGATGTCTACACAAGTGAGGTTTCTGCCGGTAAAAAAACATGCTTAACATATGTTAAAAGTACATATAAGCCTTTGGGAAGATTGTTGTTGAAATGGCAACAAATGGAAAAGATCACATTTTCCAGAGGACAACCCCTTCACGCTTTACCTCAGCTCAAAACACACTATAAACCTCTTACGCTTAATAGCAACAATATACAACTTACCTCTGTGAATTTGTTGAGGGTGGCATTTGTTGGATTGTGAGTAATTAGAAAACGCATACACTCATAAGATATTTCCACTGGAGCAGGACGGTTCATTGTGATAACTTTAAAAAAATAAGGTTTATTTATTTAAAAAAAAAAAAAAAAAATCCTGAAAAAATTCACAGCAGAAAATATTAAAAAAATTCTACAAAGAAAAATATATTTATATATTTGCAGGTGGAAAAGGTAACTCTGTTATTGCAAAGTCCCAGTTGAGAGATGTTAGTTTTGTGAGCACTTTTCATGGGATGCAGTGGAGCATCCAAGAGATATCCCTCACATTACTTCTAGTAAGAGGGAAGAGAGCTTTAAAAAAAAAAAAAAAAAATTATGCGCGTATATAGTGACCAATGGTCCCTACAGCAATGAGGCACTCATTAAAGGAGATTTCCCCCGTACGATTCTTCCCTTCACAAAAGGAAAAAATAAAAAGTAGTGAAAAATATGCGGCTGTGAGGTGAAATAATAAGTTAGAACGCCCATATGCTTTTCTGCAGCTGGCGCGTGTGAGTGCAGGACATGGATGGGTGGGCTCAGGTGGGTCACCGAGAGGCCTCTCTGCTCACTTGTCTGCACCAAAGGTGTGCTGAGCCTGGCAGTATTCTGGGCTTATGCGCCGAATCGCCATAAATGTGCGACGTATATTCCAAGAGGAACCCTGAAAGACAAAAAAAAAAAAACACAACATGAAACAAAAATATCTTGTAGCACATTTGATATGCAAAAGAAATCACAACATACATTATATAATTTTTTTTATTATTATTATTATTTCTGGCAGTGCGGCTCCTGCCATAACTGAAAGTCATCATATCTTCATCTCTGCAAAGACAAATTCTCAGGAAATTTCTGGACTGGAAAACCCCATTTGCATGAGCATGCGGTTTCCAGGAAGGGAGCAGTGATTATTCTTCACATACAAAGCCACCTGTACTGGAAAAACATCCATACAGATTCAATCACTGATTATTATATAATTCACCTGGTAAGAGTAAATAACCAGAGACACTCATGCTGCTATCAATACAAGCATACTAACCACCGAGATATGAACAGGCATCTATTTTCATCTGCTTCTGTGCAGGAAGTGAAATATAGTGAGCAAACAAGGCAAATTCCACATTCGTACACACAAAAACAGAATTGTTCTTCTAGCACATAGCAACATAAGTTTTATTAATGTGCTTACACTTGCTGTATTCCAGTAACTATGTGATTAATACCTGCACTTCTAGTATTCAATCCATTTATTCCTTTTTTAATTATTCCTTTGGTCTTTACCCTAACATGTAGACCAAGCTGTCTAGCAAAAGTGGCAGTTACAGGGGTTGGGACAAAACATAACACTGACAGGGGTGCTTACAACCGTCCTAAAATCATGGCGTTTAAAAGCAGAACTAAACCCTCCTTTACTTTTACAGGAAAAAGGAAGCTGCCATTTGCCTCTGTTTGACCTGCAGTAGCCAAATTGATGGGCTTAGTTCCACTTCAGCTCCGTTCAGACATTACGTTGCAGGAACGAATGTCCCCACTTGCGGTTCAATTTGCAGAAGTTTCTGCGCGTTGCGCATAGGGCGGCCCATTCTCTTCAACAAGCTGCCCTACGTGCGTTTATCGCCCAAAAGAAGCTCCTGCTCCTTTTTGGGCGACAAGATTAGCACGACTTTTAAATACATGCTTTGTCATGTGATTCCGTTATACAACAATTGTGGCAGAATCACACACGCCACGTATTTTGCCATGATTTGGAGGATGCCAGCTACGGTGAGGATCCTCACACGATTCGGACCGCTTGAGCAGAGGTAAGCATTTGTCCCTTTAGTTCCACTTTAAATTTAAAACTATAGGTCCATCTAAAACACAAGCTGCATCTAGGGATTTAAACGGGTTGTAAACCTATACTAAGAAAAAGGGGAAGAAACTTGCCCTGCCACACTCCTCCAATCTCAGTGTTATGTAAAAACAAGTAATAAACACTCAGGAAATAAATGCTATTAGATATAAAAATTATGGCAAAAAATATTTATATGCAAAAAAATTGTTTTGTGTGTCGTTATGTAATAAAATTGCATCCTATGAAAAAACTGGCAGTCCAGTTTTTGAGCCCTGCATTTCTGTCGCCGAAGACACGCTCTCCCTCTCCCAATGGTGTCCTGGCTCTTGATTGGATAGATTGACAGCGGGAGCACATGGCTGTGCTGTTGTCAATCAAATCCAATGAAGCAAGCACCGGGGGGGGCGGGGCCGAGTCCGGCATTCGTGTCTATGGATGCAAACGCTGGACTCAGGAGTACACCCGCAAAGTAACTCCGCCGCCCGGGAAAGCGCTTCTCCCAGGGGGTTATCTGATGTGGTGAGGAGCCGCCGGGGAACCCCTGAAGACTAGTAACGGGGGTCGCTCTGTGCAATATGAGCTGCACAGTGGAGGGCAAGCATGACTTTTTTTTTTTAAACAACAAACCCTTACAATCACTTTAAGGCCCTTTCACATGGGTGGACCAATCAAGTCCACCTGTCAGTTTTTCAGGCCGACTCGATCGAGGTCTCCAGTATGAAGTGGTGGGTGTCAACGCACAGACATATGTCCGTTGACACCTGCCGACATCCGATCCCATCTGCTAAAAGCAGTTCCGTTTTCCCATCTGTCTGGCAAATCAGATTGGATGGCAGTCGAGTTTAAAGGGACAGGCGGTCTGTTTACATCTGACTGCCCATAGAGGAGAGCGGGCTGTATCTCTATCATGAACCAGTCATAGGTCTGCTCAGTGGGGATCAGAAGCAGATTAAAGCGGAGTACCATTCAAAAGTGGAACTTCCGCACTAAGGCCTCCTCCCCAGTTCCGGTTTGTGAAACTGAGTTTTTAGGAAAAACGGGGGGGGCAGGTACCAGATTTTGCCTGCTCCCACTTTCATTCCAGTCGCCTTAGGCAACTGGAAGGGGAAGTTCTCCCTCCCAAAGTCTTCTGGGACATATAACAGGTCCTAGAAGACTTCGGGACCTATCACAGAGCGTAGCGCTGCTCGTGCATGCGCAGTAGGCACCTGGCTATGACAGCTGCGAGCTGCCGGGTACCCATAGTAGAGATGCTGGCGTCGCTGCGGGAAAACTCAGCGTAGGCGAGAGTGCACCGCTGGATCGTGGGACAGGAGGGTGGCTGTTTATTAAAGTCAGCAAATACAGTTTTTGTTGCTGCTGACTTGTAATAAACAAAAATATAACTGGAAAACCGCTGAGCAGGTGAACTCCAATGGAGCCCACCCTATGTGTAAGGGGCCTTAAACTTATCTACAGGCTATACCCTCGTACAGCCATTAATTAATTGGCAGATGTATGCATGGGTGGTGTCTGAGTGGCAATATGTCAACAATTTAAGTTGCAAAAAAAAAAAAAAAAAAAAAAGTGGTACAGGCAGGGTCAACAAATAAAAGTTACAGGAAAGACTCAAAAAAATAAAAACTGCAGTGTTCTTGCTACTGACAGACAGCATCATATACAGTATGTCATTTTAGAATTTGCCCACAACACCACCTTCATTTTTGCCTTCCATGCATGAGGGAATCATTGAATAGCAAGACAAATACAAATTTTCAGCTGTTAAATAGGTTTCCCAACTTTCCCTATGCCTAGCTAACAAATGTGAACATCGACCCGCACTGCGGTGTCGATCGCATGCAATGTTTGTGCAATGCGAGTTCAGCCATACGGTTGTATGGCTGAACTCACATTGGATTTGCAGGAAAATGGTGCAGGGACTTTTTTTTCCCCCCGCACTGGAATCAGATCGCATTGGAGTTCTCACCCATACGATGCGATTTCTGTCCGAGTTTGCACTACAATCTGTGAACCGATCTGGGGGTGTCATTAACACTGACACCCGCAGCGGGCATTGTAAACTGCCTGCGGGAGAGAAGCGATGCGGGAATGGGCGCTGTAATCGCACTGGTTCCCGCATTGCTACAATGTGAACCTAGGCTTAAAGAGACAAAAATGCTATTTATGCGAGCATAGGATAGCCTGGTGACAAAAATAGTGATGAGAAAGTCACTCACAAAGAGCTTCTATCCTTTTATCAACTAAGGCTACAAGGAGGTTTTTACACCAACTGAACTCTCAGCAAAATATCTAGACGGAAGAGATAAGGGTCGCCAACAGAATCTGCAGGGAAAAGATACAAAAAATGTACTAGCATTTCTCAGAAGCACATGCAATAAGAGGTGGTTGCAGTACAGTATGAAGATTTAGAATCAGTAGTGAAAAGTGGAATGACTACAATATTTAATGGGTCAATGTTTGACTATGAGGTTAATGATTAAAGGCTGGTGTAAAGACGGCCTACAGCTAAGGCTCTACTAGCTTGGCCAAGCTTCATGCTGTCAGCCATGGCTCACTAAACACAACACCCCATCGTTTCTGCTGTCAATGAACTGCTGAGGTTAATGAGATCACGGTGAATTACACACACACACACACACACTTGTACCCAAGAAGGGCAAGCCCTAAAGAAAATCTAAAGGCCGGACATAAAAGGTTAATCTCTCCAAGGTAACTAAAGTGTGCCAACACACCAGCTCACTGCCAAGATAATACATCTTGTACAAATCCGCATGGGCACTCAGTCTAATAATGGAAAATAAGGTAGACGCGATCAGTGCAACAGAACATAGTACTGAGATGTAAGAGCAAATCGCAATGCTGGTTTTTTTTCCTGCTTTGTAAACCATATCAATGCAGCAGTAGTGATAGCAACTCCAACTATGAACTAGATCCCTACAAAGGAATAGGTAGCAAAGATACACAATGTTGGATGTGCAAAGTGCACGATTACACGAGATAATTTTTTTTTTTAAATTGCAAAATAATTACATTTTGCAACTGTGGAATATAGATAAATACTAGTAAACCAATTACTTTTCAAAGCAATGCCGCAAGTAAAAAGATCATCATTCTATTAAAAAAAAAAAATCAGCTCTAACAATTAAAATCCATAAACTGCTATTGTTATGCAAAACCACTGCCCTGCGTTTGCAAAAGTTGAAAGTCTTTTTAAATTTACCTGGATTGCATTTTAAATAATTTTCTCATGATCCATTACAGCCAGGTCTGGCTATGAGAATGCCGTGAGGCTTGACTTGCCAATTATGCTCTGCTGTGCCGTATTCGCTCTTCTAAAACCCCTCTCTGTACACAAAAACTACCTGTAACCTGCACTGGGGTGATAGAGGAACGGCTTTATAAATGATTAGGGGTGTGCATAATTACACTGAAGAAAAACTTGTGATTGGTGGGCCTGAGAATCCCTGGCACAAGGCTTTACAAACTCAGCATTTGGTGCTTCCAGAACACCAACTTACCAGTCACTAGAGGAGATTACACAGTCCTAGGCATGTATTAAATATTTTCTCTACATACCTGCATGCTAAACAAGTAACTGGAGTGCTCCTTTACATTTTTACAGTTTGATTATTAAATGGTTTGAGGAATTATAGGATTTAGTACAAAAGAAAGCTAAAAAAGTCCTTTAGATGGAAGCTACAAATATAAAAAAGTAAGAGCCTGTTAGACAATATTAAAGGCAATTCAACCATTTGAACACTGCACATCAAGTGTCAGGTAATGTTTTTGGCCACTTGTAATATAAAATCTTTGGAGTCGTTGCTTTAAGCTATATACAGCAATTGAATCAGTTTGAATTTCTATGTAGAGCTTTAGTGAAAGAGATACAAAGATAATGAACAGGCTGTTGAAAGGCTCTTCTAAAACCTGGAAGCCAGGCACCACACATTCACACCCTATCCTATCAGAGAAAGATAAAGGATTTATTACATTACTATACTGTAGAGAATATTCCTTGGTCCAAATATAAGTTGTAAACCACCAAAGTGCAATGGTATGTATTTTAGAACAACCTTATAAAAAGACGCTGAATTTGCTCTACCAGACTGATACAAAAGTCATTCTCTTTGGTTAGGATGGAGTTGATTTACTAAAACTGGAGAGTGCAAAATCTGGTGCAGCTGTGCATGGTAGTCAGATGTTCAATTAAAAAAGGGATTGAAAAACAATCACCTTGTATAAAACAAGTCAGTTTAAAATAGAAATGAAGGGCAAAACATTTGTGTGATTATATTATCTATCTTCCCCCTTTTTTTTTTTCTAAGTGATCACATTCCCTCTGTTCTCAGCTGCATAAGAGCTGGGGGAAGGAAAAGCAGCAGCACACTGAGCTTCCCAGTGAATAGCTGTGCAATGGGGGCGTGTCAGGACAAGTATGATCATTGGAACCGAGTTCCCAGCATATCTAAAGAACTGACCAAAATGTGTTCTCCTGCTTAGGCCCTTTTCACACTGGGGCAGGGGTAAAGCGACACTATTGTTAGCAGCGCTTTACCGTCGGTATGCGGCCGCTAGCAGGGCGGTTTTACCCTCCGCTAGCGGCCGAGAAAGGGTTAAAACCCACCGCAAAGCGCCTCTGCTCCAAAGATGCTGCTGGCAGGACTTTCTTTCCCGTCCTGCCAGCGCACCGCTCCAGTGTGAAAGCACTCAGGGCTTTCACACTGGATACAAAGCAGCGGCACTTTCAGGTCGGTTTGCAGGCGCTATTGGCGCAATAGTGCCTGCAAACCGCCCCAGTGTGAAAGGGCTCTTAGCCTCGGTTCACACTGGGACAACTTGTCAGGCGTCCTAGTCGCCTGACAAGTAGCGTCCCGTTCTGAGCAATGGAACCGTTCTGACTTAGAAAAAGGTTCCTGTACTACTTTGGGGGCGACTTGCATTGACTTCTATACAGAAGTGGTTTTGCAAGTTGCCGCTGAGTCGTGTCCTGGGCCGCCTGAGGCAGTCATGCTGCCTCAGTGTGGACCAACCCTAGGGTCGGTTCACACTGGGGCGACTTGGGATCCGACTTGTCGCCCCCTCAAGTCGCCCCAAGTCGCCCCAGAAAGATATTCACATGACAGTGAATGGGAGCGTCTTAATAGACACTACTGAAGTCGCTCTGACTTCAGAGCGTACTCCCTGTACTACTTGGATCTGACTTGGTAGGCGACCTGTACCATAGAAATCAATGGAAGTCGCCTCCAAGTCGGATCTCTCTCTCAAAGTCAAGCGGCTTTGCAGGGAAAATCCCTCCCTCCCAGAGAGCCGATTGTCCTGTGATTGGCCACAGCCGAAGTCACCTGTCCTGGAGGCGACTTGAAGTCGCGTTGTAATTTGCTAAAGTCGCGCTGAAGTCGCATTGAAGTCGCCGTGCAAAGCCGTGTTGCCCCTGTGTGAATCGAGCCTTAGTGTAGTCAGTTTTAGGCCTCGTGCACACTGGACATTTTTACAGCTGTTTCTGACTTGAGGCATTTTTTCTTCAGCCAGTAAACCCCCCAGTATGTTATCCTATGTGACCATGCACGCATAGGCTGTTATCAGCATTTTTTGGCAGGGGCGTTTTCTGGCTGGAAAAAAAAACCCCACAACGAGTGGGTTTTTAGGCCTGATTCATGCCTATGCATTTTTTAATACTTTTTGCACTACAGTCCATTTAACATGGTTTCCTATGGAACACGTTCTGTAGTGCAAAACTGCAAAATGCAAAAAGCAGTAAAAATGCAATCAGGCCTTAAGAGGAGTTTTTCAGCTGTAAAAAAATCTAACTGATAAAAGCGCGCCTATTCAGGGTTTATCAGCGTTATTGAGCCATAAGCGTAGGAGTATAGTATAATGCTACTGCCATTTTTTTTTTTTTTTTTTTTTTTTTTTAACATCCAGTGTGCATGAAGCCTTAATAGGAAAGCAAGTGGACTAGCAGAACACCAGGGATATTACAAAGGAAGTAACACAAAGAACAGGAGACATTCTCATACTGGTACAGAAGGCACATATCAGGAAGTGTTGGGGTAACAAACTCTTTAAAGCAGGGTTCTCAAACTGGCGGCCCTCCAGCTGTTACGAAACTACAAGTCCCATCATGCCTCTGCCTGTGGGAGTCATGCTTGTAACTGTGAGCCTTGCAGTTTTGCAACAGCTGGAGGGCCGCCAGTTTAAGACCCCTGCTTTAAAGGATAAGTTCACCTTTTCTGTCAGAATTTCACTTTTCATGATAAAAGTTTTTTTTGTAATTTAATTTCAAGCCAGCTACCCCAATATTCTCGTGTATACCAGCTTAGAACCTGAACATGCTTGCTGACTTTAAAATACTTAGAAGCCCTGACTTCCTGGGACATCCAGATAACGTCATTTCCCATCATGCTATGCTTTACTGCATCATAGAATAGGGTGTGCCTGACCTCTCTGGATCACACCTCCCTCAATATATCATCTTTTTTTATTACCTCTAACTGTCCAACTTATTTCCTTAAGCCCCATACACACTTCATCTTTAGATTTACCAAAACCATGTAGTACAAGGGCCTGTCTGATTGCATACAAATTGAAACTAAGGTTTAACCTCATATTATATGGTTTTGGTACATCTGAAATAATAAAAAATAAAAAAAATCAGCAGGAAATCTGATCGTGTGTATGGGGCTTTATACAAGCACCTGGGGGGGGGGGGGGGGTGGGGGTGGAGACAGCCAGCTATGAGTTTTCTTGTGATAAAGCTCAGGAAGAGCGAGGGGGAGGGGGAAAGTGTACACACTGACATGACGTAAACCAGTTGCCGCTCGCCCACACACCCACCGTCAGATGACGGCGTCCCAGAAAGGACACTGCGCCACCCCGATCTCTGCAAAGAGCCGCGTCTGCAGCTCTTTAACCATGTGATCGGCTGTGTCCAATCACAGCCGTTCACATGTAAAACACGGAGATGCCGGTAAATCGGCGCTCCTCGACTTACACTGACAGAGTGAGTGACGAGGAGAGCCGAACAGCGGCATCTCCTCGCAGGGGGCAACAAAACATGTAATCAGGGCACTGATTACATTATAGCGCCAACAGTGCCCACCATTGCCACCAGTCAGTGCCCATTAGCGATGCCAGTCAGTGCCACCCAACAGTGCAGAAAAATGTTTTTTTTTTTCAATTTTTTTTTTAGTAAAAAATAAAAAACCCAGCAGTAATCAGTGCCCACCATTGCCATCAATTAGTGCCCATTAGTGATGCCAGTCAGTGCTAGCTATCAGTACCGCCCAACAGTGCCACCTATCAGTGCTGCCTCATCAGCGCACATCAGTGAAGGAGAAAAATTACTTATTTACAAAATTTACTGACAGGACGAAGTAAAAAAAAAAAAAAAAATTATTTTTTTTTTTAAAGTAAAAGATAAAAAAAAAAAAAAAAAAAACAAGCAGTGATTAAATACCAGCAAAAGAAAGCTCTATGTGTGAAGAAAATGATAAAAATGTCATTTGGGTACAGTGTAGCATAACCGCGCAATTGTCATTCAAAGCTGAAAGCTGAAAAATGGCCTGGGCAGGAAGGGGTGTAAGTGCCTTGTACAGTAGGCAAGTGGTTAACTGCAAACCATCCAACTCACCAAAAAAGAGCAGCAAACTTGTTTCTGTACTCTGCGCATTTAGTATGGTGAGGCAATGAGATTAGACAGATAGACACGCAATTGTCTGCAATTATGATACTGGTAGTTTTTATGTTAACAATTGCGCTTTCATGGAAAAAAAAAAAAAAATACGTTCTTTTCTAAAATATATGTCGTTACCATAGAAAAAAAAAAAAAAACAGAAATTGAATTTGCTTTTGTATAAGCATTTATAACAAAAAGGAAAACATTTCAGGGGCAAATGCACTAGTCCTGGATAATTGTATTACTTAAAATGAATGGCCTTAGGCAGGGATGCTGTTCATATCATAGGATCCTGTACAACCTACATGATTGACAACCCCCCACCAAAAGTGAAAGTAGCCTCTCTGCATGTGGTTGTAGCACACTAAGTGCGGAGATCATAGGTTTAAAGCCGGTGGTGAAGAGGCATCTGTCAAATGCTTTCTGAAGAGTGATACAGATTATGGATCGCTCTTCAGAAAGCAACAAAAATAGCCCTTAGGGCTTGTTCGGACTAGCAATGCTCCCTGAAGAGTAAGGATGAGCTCAGGCGTGTTCGCAGCTCCACATGCCCACACCCGCCAGGGAGCTGACACTTGGCAGCGCTAATCACAGGCAGCGACACATTTCCTGATCCGCGGCTGCACAGATTGCGAAATGTCTCACTGCTTGTGATTAGCATTGAGTGTCAGCGCGGGCACGTGGACTTGCGAACATGCCTGAGCTCATCCTTACTGAAAAGCATGCCGTGTTTGGATCACTCTTCATATAGCATTTTTAAAGGTGGTAAGGAAGCATTGTATTGCCTAAAATGCTCTATGAAGAGTGATCCAAACATGGATTGCTCTTCACAGGGCATTGCTAGTCTGATTGAGCCCTAAGGGCTATTTTACACTAGTGTTTTCTGAATAGCAATCCACAATCTGGATCGCTCTTCAGAGACTATTTGACAGACAACACACATATATAAACATATATATACACACAAAAACATTCGAGCAATCTGCCAAAAGTTAGCCTTTTCTCCTGCTGTAGGCTCTCCCATAGCAGAGGAGAGAAATGTTATTGGGACTACTGTGTGGCATCCCCAGGCAGTGAGAGATTTGGAATTTGGAGGTGAATTATCTATGATTTGTTACCATCTGGATCAGTGGGGTGGTGTTACCAGATGATTAGAACATACATGTTTGGGCCAATATTGTGTGGCTGCACCTTCTGGTAAGTGACCCGTGTGCTCACAGATGTGGTGGAGGTGTACCAAATTGGTGGTAAAGAGGCAGGAGATCAGCATTGGTCCATTTTGTCCAGAATAACTTTTGCAGACAGCTTATTTATTGCACGTCACTTTTTTTTTGCTTGGACATTGAAGTAGCATCTAATAGGCTGCATGTGATCTGCTTTCGTCTATAATATAGATGAACTTTATCATGAGTTTATTGCTCGTATCACTTTATTTTTGTAAATTTTTTATGCCCCTTTTGTAATTGCATCGGTTTTGTACTCTGTATCATATTTGTGAATTTGGTTTTCATTATTTATTCACAAAGTGGGTTAGAACATCTACCCAACATTTAACATCCAATTCATTTAAGTTGTGGTGAGCTTTCAGAGTCAGTATGAGAAGTTAGAGGGGTCATCTTTATTCTCATAAGAAATGCTTTCTGGCATTCTTGTCAGTTGCACTAAAAACACAAATGTACTGGAAGAACCAGTTTATAAATGTTTCTCACTGACAGTCTGCATTGCTGCAGATAGTAGGCTTTGTATAGTCTCCTCTTTCTCCTGCTGAAGTGCTGAGCCTGTAACCCCATTCTTCAACACAAGGAGAAGGAAATGCATGGGGAGGAGGGGAGGAGGTCGCTGTATCAGCTGTGTGTGGTGGGGGTGAGCAGCCCACTCACAATGTAGAAGCTGACAGCTGGGCAGGTCTAGGAAAGAACTTGTGGGCTGATACTGAGGAGAGGAGGAGGAATCTCCTGCGGTCATGTTCAATGATATCAGAGCCTCTGTACTTCTTGACTCCAGGGACATCCTAAAGCAGGGATATGAAATTAGCGGACCTCCAGCTGTTGCAAAACTACAAGTCCCATCATGCCTCTGGCTGTCAGAATCTTGTTATGCCTCATGGGACTTGTAGTCCTAAAGTACGTCCAGGACGGATTACAGGAAGAGAAGTGATTTCTAGGGCTGCAACTAACGATTATTTTCATAATCGATTAATCGGCCGATTATTTTTTCAATTAATCGATTAATCGGATAAAATCATAAAAAAAATCGTAATGTGCCATTTTTTTCTATTCCTCCCGGGGACACCAATGACGGGGCGCTATTCCTCCCGGGGACACCAATGACGGGGCGCTATTCCTCCCGGGGACACCAATGACGGGGTGCTATTCCTCCCGGGGACACCAATGACGGGGCGCTATTCCTCCCGGGGACACCAATGACGGGGCGCTATTCCTCCCGGGGTCACCAATGACGGGGCGCTATTCCTCCCGGGGTCACCAATGACGGGGCGCTATTCCTCCCGGGGTCACCAATGACGGGGCACTATTCCTCCCGGGGTCACCAATGACGGGGCACTATTCCTCCCAGGAACACCAATGACGGGGCGCTATTCCTCCCGGGGTCACCAATGACGGGGCGCTATTCCTCCCGGGGTCACCAATGACGGGGCGCTATTCCTCCCGGGGTCACCAATGACGGGGCGCTATTCCTCCCGGGGTCACCAATGACGGGGCGCTATTCCTCCCGGGGTCACCAATGACGGGGCGCTATTCCTCCCGGGGTCACCAATGACGGGGCGCTATTCCTCCCGGGGACACCAATGACGGGGCGCTATTCCTCCCGGGGACACCAATGACGGGGCGCTATTCCTCCCGGGGTCACCAATGACGGGGCACTATTCCTCCCAGGAACACCAATGATGGGGCACTATCCCCCCACCCCTCCCAGGAACACCAATGGGGCACTATTCCCCCCCCTCCCAGGAACACCAATGGGGCACTATCCCCCCCCCCTCCCAGGAACACCAATGGGGCACTATGTCTATTCTCCTCCCACCCAGGAAAACCAATGATGGGGAACTACTACTCCAGGCAGCCACCCCCCGGAACACCAATGATGGGGAATTATCCCCCCCCCTCCCAGGAACACCAATGGGGCACTATTCCCCCCCTTCCCAGGAACACCAATGGGGCACTATTCCCCCCCCCAGGAACACCAATGGGGCACTATTCCCCCCCTCCCAGGAACACCAATGGGGCACTATCCCCCCCCCCTTCCCAGGAACACCAACGGGGCACTATCCCCCCCCCCTTCCCAGGAACACCAATGGGGCACTATTCCCCCCCCAGGAACACCAATGGGGCACTATTCCCCCCCCAGGAACACCAATGGGGCACTATTCCCCCCCCTCCCAGGAACACCAATGGGGCACTATTCCCCCCCCCCCCCCAGGAACACCAATGGGGCACTATCCCCCCCCCTCCCAGGAACACCAATGGGGCACTATTCCCCCCCCCCTCCCAGTAATACTGTTAGGATGGTGCCCGTTCATAAAAATGTGCTGTTTTTACTGTGTTATTAGCTGCTACCTTTCACTATGAATGTGCAGCTCGGCTCTCCTCGCTTCTTGCCCTCGCCTCTCTGTTCCCTCGAGGCAGCGGGCAGGGCTGAGATCAGTGGGGATGACGTCTGCAAAGAGGAGGAGGGGGAGAGGTGCGCCGCGGACGTGCCTGGTCACAAATGGCGGCGCTGAGGACACAGGAGGGAGGATTTTTTCTCTGTTCCCTCGAGGCAGCGGGCGGGGCTGAGAAGATCAGGGGGGGTGACGTCAGCAAGGAGGAGGAGAGGCGCGCCGTGGACGTGCGGCGGCGCAGACGTGCCTGGTCACAAATGGCGGCGCCGAGGACACAGGGAGGGAGGATTTAAAACGGACGGACAGACAGAAGGAAGGTGCGGACCAACTAATCGATAATGAAAATCGTTGACAACGATTTTCATTATCGATTATTATCGATAATATCGATTAATCGTTTCAGCCCTAGTGATTTCTGTTCGAGCAACTGCTGGCTGAGATAAGGCCTGCCTCTGGGGAGAGGGAAAGAGTTCTCTCTGCTCCATAAGAGCTACATTACAGCTATACTGGCACACAGAGAAGGTGGAATTTAGAAGAAAAAAAAAAAAAAGTGAGCCTTTTGACCAAAAACAAAAAAACAAAAACTGGAAGCTGGCGTCTTGGCAGAGCTGCACCAGATTTGGGAAATTAACCCAAGTCATGACACTAAACAATAGCCTTATTTTCCCACAAATAATCTATACACATACATTACTTAAAGCGGTGGTATGCATTGCATACTAGCACATTATGAAATACTCACCTTGGAACTAAGCCTTCCAGCGCTGTAAAGTCACCGCTGAGAGGGCTGACATGTTCCGTGTCGTCCGGGTTCACAAGCTCTGGCTATGTGATTGGCCAGAGCCGCAATGATATCACTCCCGCACATGTGCACGGGACCCCCCATTTTGGACACGGGCTCTGAAGGTCCGGCACTGTGAGCCGGACCTTCAGAGTGCATGCACCGATAAGGCCATCTGCTGCATGCACTCTAAATAGCTTCTAAACTGTGCAAGTTTAGGAGATAGTCACAGTACCTACAAGTAAGCCTTATTATAGGCTTATCCGTAGGTACAAGTGGTAGTACAGAGTTTACCATCACTTTAATGGCCATGTAATCTATTTTCCTTGAAATGTTTTCTTACTGTGTGTTCTACCTCCTTGTGAGCTCCCCGACCGCTCCTCCTATCCTCACTTCGGTCTGAATAAGTGATGCGCTTTAGTTGTGTTGATGGGCACTGCTCTATGCACACTACAAATCCCATAGTACATAGTCTACAGTTCACCTTGGGAGCAAGCAGGAGAGGGTGGCTACCGTATATACCTACAGTATCTCACAAAAGTGTGTACACCCCTCACATTTTTGTAAATGTTTTATTCCATCTTTTCATGTGACAACGCTGAAGAAATGACACTTTGCTACAATGTAAAAGTAGTGAGTGTACAGCTTGTATAACAGTGTAAATTTGCTGTCCCCTCAAAATAGCTCACTGCCATTAAAGTGGTTGTAAACACTTCCTCCTGACTTAACTATAGGTAAGCCTAGAATAATCCTTACTTATAGGTAGTGGAAATATCTCCTAAAAACGGTGCACGCATATTTCACTTGTAGTGCGCCGATGATGTAATTGGCGTATGCGCTGTGAAGAAACTGACCTCCGTGCCGTTTCTTCCCCAGCGTGTGCCGTTACTGATGGCTCCCGCATGCATGTGCAGGAGTGATGTCACATGGCTCCGGCCAGTCACAGAGCCGAAGTCCACAGCCCCCAGAAGGAAGAGGGGCGAAGATGGACGCAGCCTGCACAGGGGATTCGTTTGCAGGTAAGTGTCAAATAATGGGCTCGTATGCTAAGCATACTAGCCCATTATGCTTTTAATTTGCAGGCTTTGCAAGTAGCAAAAGAGGAAGTAAACCCATCAGGGTTTACTTCCTCTTTAATGTCTAAATCACCGGCAACAAAAGTGAGTACACCCCTAAGTGAAAATGTCCAAATTGGGCCCAAAGTGTCAATATTTTGTGTGGTCACCATTATTTTCCAGCATTATCTTAACCCTCTTGGACATGGAGTTCACCAGAGCTTCACAGGTTGCCACTGGAGTCCTCTTCCACTCCTCCATGACATCACAGAGCTGGTGGATGTTAGAGATCTTGCGCTCCTCCACCTTCCATTTGAGGATGCCCCACAGATGCTCAATAGGGTTTAGGTCTGGAGACATGCTTGGCCAGTCCATCACCTTTACCCTCAGCTTTTTTAGCAAGGCAGTGATCCTCTTGGAGGTGTGTTTGGGGCAGTTATGTTGGAATACTGCCCTGCGGCCCAGTCTCTGAAGGGAGGGGTTCATGCTCTGCTTCAGTATATCACAGTACATGTTGGCATTTATGGTTCCCTCAATGAACTGTAGCCCCCCCAGTGCCGGCAGCACTCATGCAGCCCCAGACCATGACACTCCCACCACCATGCTTGACTGTAGACAAGACACACTTGTCTTTGTACTCCTCACCTGGTTGCCGCCATACATGCTTAACACCATCTGAACCAAATAAGTTTATGTTGGTCTCATCAGACCTCAAGACATGGTTCCCGTAATCCATGTCCTTAGTCTGCTTGTTTCAGCAAACTGTGGGCTTTCTCGTGCATCATTTTTAGAAGAGGCTTCCTTCTGGGATGACAGCCATGCAAACCAGTTTGATGCAGTGTGCAGCGTATGGTCTGAGCACTGACAGGCTGACCCCCCCACCCCTTCAACCTCTGCAGCAATGCTGGCAGCAACCTATCCCTCATCTCTTTGGCTCCCCTTCCCTCCAATTCCCCACTTCCCCTCGCATATAACCATTCCCATTTTTTCCCCCCTTTCCTTTCATAGTATTATTCGTAGGCGTCTAGCTCACAAACGCAACCCCCAGTATTGTCTGGGGAAGAATAAGGGATGATAATATGATGTATGCAACTGAACGTACCAATGAGCATTTAATACCACATACATATATACATATATATATATATATATATATATATATATATATATATATATATATATATATATATATATATATATATATATATATATATATATATATATATATATATATATATATATATATATATATGTATATATATGTGTGTATGTGTTGTAAATTCGTGGTGCTGCATACACACGCACATAAAAAAAAAAAAAAAAAAAAAAAAAATGTATTCCCATCAGTCCCTGCCTTCCAGGAGCTTACAATCTAAAACTCCTAAGGCCTCTTTCACATGGACGATCCGTATGTCCGTTTTTCATCCTTCCGTTTTCGGATGAAAAACGGACATACATTCATCCCTATGGAGCGTCGGATGTCAGCGGTGACATGTCCGCTGACATCCGACCCGCTCCGATCCGAAAAGTGTAACGGAGGAAAAACCTACTTTTCCATCCGTTTTCGGATCGGACGACGACGGACACTACGGTCCGTCATCATCCGATCCCCCCATAGGGGAGAGCGGCGCTCTGACAGGTCCGTCGCTGCACAGTGTGCAGCGATGGACCTGTCATCTTCCTGCTCAGCGGGGATCGGCGGAGTGATCCCCGCTGAGAAAGCAGATGTTCACGGGGCGGATCATGACTGATCTGCCCTGTGTGAAAGAGCCCTAACTCAGATTCATACATACAGGTTTTTAATAAGTTTAGCACACATGCTCAAGTATAGGTACAAATTCCAGTACGTAGGGAATAGGTCATCAGTAACATTACAAATTGCATAAAGAGAAAAAAGAAAAAAGTTGGATAACAAATCTATCTCAACGTCAAAGCCTTGCTTCCTACAGTACATGTACAGCAACCTTCAGAGTTACACAGTGGTAAATCAGGACATGTTCAGCACTGCTGAGAGAGATTTATGGCTATAAATTCCTGTTAATCTTACTGACAAGCTTTATCTGGATGTATTACCTTTGTGCCAATGCATGTGGGGCACAGCGATGTGTCTCTTGGCCTTGCAGTAAAAACAGGAAGCAAAGTCATCCTGTTGCACAGTTCTTTTATTCTGTGGTGAAGGCGGCCTCTACCTGAATAATCAGGTTTTCTCCTGTCATTTTATCTCTGCCATGTGAGAAAAGCGAGGCCAGGAATCCCAAGTGAGTGAGTAAGAAAGGGCCAAAAATGGGTATTGCTGGGGAACTGATACCCCCATCCCCTGCTACACTATGCTTACACCTTGGAGCACTGGAAAACATGAAGCTGAGCAAGAAACCTTTTGCTGACGGACTTGTCTTTTACAGACAGGAACAGCTGAGACTTTGAAAGGTTTACAAAATGCACACACTGTCAGGAGTTTGAGATCATTTTTCAAAACAGTGGTGAACATGGAACATGAACAGGATGTTCAAGAGCTCCTGTGAAAGTTGGAAACTGTGCACCATTAAGACTTCATAGAGAAAGATTTGTGATATTGTGCTTCCCATTTAAAAAACGGGAGCAATTCATGCTTCAGGTTGAAAGAGTCTAGTCAAAGCTTAAATGCCAACTCCACTTTTATGGGGAGAAAAAAACAGCAAATAAAGAAAAAAAAAAAATAGTGTATAGAACTGCGATACAAGTCATATTGTAAATGAATGTTATTAACCTTTCCTTTTCAATCTGCAGCTCTGTAATTTTCTGTAAAATGTATTAATATGGCTACCTGGAGGTGTTCTTTATAGAATATGTACAGAACGCCCCCCAGAAACATTTCCTACTTGTGTGATTGGCTCACCAATTTTCCCAGAAGTCTACACCAATTTATTGAAATCTGACATGTATCTTAGAGTATAAGCCTTGACAGTGCTTTGTCTAGAGTACCAATGTCTTGTTACCTTTAATCCTTTTTTTAATTCTGTTTGAGCCTTGATGTACCTGAATGGGCCCCACTTTCCTCTGTGGGGTCCCCCCCCCCCCCCATTTATGTTCTTGTAGTTTTATACACTTGGCTTTTCAATTGCTCTGCCCATGCGTGAGCATTTGCTGTAACCTCAAAAAAAAAAAAAAAAAAAAAGATTTTGGGCATCCCATGCAACAAAAATGTCATTTTTGGCAAGATACTCCCAATAGGAAATCACATCTAAAAAAGGCATGCAGGCCCAGCAGACTTCCTCATTGGAGCGCTGCAGGTGCACAGCTGATTGAGAATTATGAAACCACTCCCATTAGATTCTCTTTTCTACATGGATACAGACAAATACACAGGGATTTCTTCAGAACAAAAAAGGTAGGAATCTGCAACAAAGTTTGTTAAAATACTTGCAATGTACATTACCCAGAGGGGAATGTTTTTTTCTCAACAAAAGTGGAGTTACGCTTTAAATCTGCTCCCATCCCCCCATTCTAAGCTCTATATTAAAATTACCCTATAAAAAGGAAAGATGTGTGTACTTACCCATTTCCTAGGTGCTCCAGTCTGGTCACGTGATCCGAGGGTGGCTTCAGTGAGGATAGAAAATCATTTGATTCCCCCATTAAAACAGTCAGTATTCTTGATAGTGGAATCCCTTCCACAGAGCTATTGTGTTCTCTCAGTTTGAAGTCTGAGAAATGTTATTTATGAAAAAGTGCCAGTGTGGATCCATCATACATAGGCTGGAAAACCAGGTTGGTTTACAGGTCAACATTTTATGACCCCCAACCTTTAACACTGACAGAAGGTAATGTTAAGAATGTAGATAAACTAGTGTGGCAAAACACTTCTGAACAAAAACAATGCTTCCGAGGTTTGCTGGCAGGTACTTCAACAAGTGACCTGAAAGTAAAGGGGTAATCTAAAGAGGTGCTTCAGCCAGGTTCCAAAATATTCAGCCAGTTTTGTAGCTGCTGAATTTTAATTAACACTTGCCTTGCCCGGGTCGGTTCTCTGCTGATCTTCGAGTTCCTGGCCACGTTAAGGCCCCTTTCACACTGGGGCGGTGGGCGGTAAAACAGCGCTATTTTTAGTGCTGTTTTACCGTCGTTTTTGCGGCTGTATTCGGTCGCTAGCGGTGCGTTTTTAACCCCCGCTGGCGGCCGAAAAAAGGGTTAAAACCGCTCGCATAGCGCGGCTATAGCCGCGCTGCCCCATTGATTTCAATGGGCAGGAGCGGTTTAGGAGCGGTGAATACACCGCTCCTTCGCCGATCCAAAGATGCGGCTTGCAGGAGTTTTTTTCTTCTCCTGCCAGCGCACGGCTTCAGTTTGTTCACACTGAACAAACAGCAGCAGCTGTTTTGGGTCGGTTTGCAGGCGGTATTTTTAGCGCAATAACGCCTGCAAACCGCCCCAGTGTGAAAGGAGTCTTACTGTGGGCTTTTTGCTGCAATGCTAACCCTTCAATCTGACTAGCCTTCAAGTCTGTGCCTCCATCAGATGTCACCCCTCTTCAAGGCTGGGCAGCCAACACGCAACCACTTTCTGTGAGTCCAGGCTGTCCTGGACCTGTCCCCTGGGGGTGCATCGTCATACTGGCTTGAGCTCATAGTTGTTCTGCACTGCAGATATGTCCTTCAGTAATGTTCAATCCAGAAGTCATCCTCGCACACCACCAGGAAGAAGAGAAGGAACCCACAATGTCACCGGACTGAGGGGTGCATAAAGTTCATCAAAGCTACACTTGCCTCCATGGGTGATTAGCTGTCACTATCCATGCAAACGGTGCACCAGTCTGGGGATTTCAGGGACCAGTCTTCTTCCTCTTCTCTCCTAAGGGCTTACGATACAGATCATAGAGATTCTGAATGGTGATCACTTTGACCAATTGGAATCGCTCAGAATGATCCCGAAAGACCTAAAGTGGAAGAAGAGCTTTCAAAAACCCAGACAGCTGCACCGGCTGTGTGGGGAGTGATTGCCAAGGGTGGGGTGGGTGTACAAGGTTAGTTTACCTTTTACATTTTTATACCAAAAACATTGCTACATTACAAAACACTACATGTTTTTGTTTATATCATTTTACACAAGCTAGCATCCCTACTGACAATATTGTTCATACAATTTTTAAATGTCACTGGTTTAAACAAGGTGTGACAACCTTTACATTGTTAACATAATCAGTACAACATGTACTTGGCAAATGGCTAGATGTTTTACTAAACAGTCAAAAGACAAAACCTGACGCCAAATACATTTTTTGTACAAGCAGTGAAATATAAAAACTGGAAAAGGCAAAAGGGGTTTCTACTTTCAAAAAAATAGTCCCCTGTACCAGACTCCCAAGATAGTATATATCCAACCTCCACCTCTTGTAAATGTATGACATGATTCCCTGTAAATGGAAAGTGTGCGGACAGAAATATTTTAGCTGTCATTGCTGGGAATGGGGTAAAAAACTCCAGGGTTGTCATCCTCATCTTCACTTATGCATTTAGGGAGGCAAAGACCTGCAGCATGTATGTAGTTTGTGAACTGTTGGGACCAGTTAATCACCTACTTATTCTGGAGTTAGTGAAACAAGGATAAGGACACCACCTCAAGAGTCTATATGACAAAAAGGTGTATATAAAGAATGAAAAACACAATATCACAATTTCCTCCTCTTCCAGTTACCATAATTTAATGTAGGGTTGCACCGATACCACTTTAAGACCGAGTACAAGTACTGATACTTTTTTTTAATGTCATGTGACAGTGGCACTAATATGCAGCACTGATAACGCATGGACTGTCAGTAGTTTAATTTATTCATCAGCCCCATTGAGAGGCTTTGGTGAAAAATCAGGGGTCTTAACAGACCCCTGACATCAGCCTTTTGAGACACGGAAAGGGACTGAGGACACAGATTCCCTATTCCGTGATCACCCACTCTGTTCACTTGGAAAAGGAAGGAGTCCGTAAATGACAGATTTACTGGCTCCTTCCTCCGCTCTGCATCCCGACAGATAGAGGACAAAAGGGGGGCTGAGGAGCATGGAGGTGGACTATAGGGGGACTGGAGGAGGATACAGGGACAGTCGGGGTGATCTGTGTGGCGGTGGTGGGAGTCACAAGCACCAATCCCCCTGTATAGGATTTCAATAAAGCAGCTGAAAGCTGTGGGAGGGAGTAGGAGAAGCAGCTATCAGCTGCTTTATTGAGATCTATACAGGGGGATCGGTGCTTGTAACTCCCACTGATCACCCCTGACTGCCCAGGTATCGGGTCAAGCATCGGATAATTTGCCCGCCTACTTGCTTGGTATCAATGCAACCCTAATTTAATGAAAGTTATATTCTCTCTTTAGGCTTTTGCAAGAGCTCAACTCCAAGAAAGCTATAAATCATCCCTTGCCCCGCCAAACTGTAGGGCTAAAATGTAACTATGGGCAAAATAAAAAAATGACATACAGCAGGTAAAATAAGTATTGAACAGGTCACCATTTTTCTAGGTAAATATTTCTAAAGGTGCTATTGACATGAAATTTAACCACATGTCAGTAACAACCCATGCAATCCATACATAAAAAAGAAACCGAAACAAATCAAGTTGAGAAATTGAGTTATGTGTAATAAAATGGAATGACACAGGAAAAAAAAAAAAAAAAAAAAAAGAAGTGTTGAACACATTAACTGAAGTTTAAAAGAGAAGTATGGGGGGGGGGGGGTTTGCATAAGTACACTTACCTAGGTGGATGCAGCATCAGACTGATGCTGCATCTATCCCCTGCAGCCTCTTCACTGAGAACCGAGCCACCGAACACCGCCGATGGCTCGGTTCACTCTGCTCCTCTATGCTCATTGGAGCGCTGGAGGGGCAGGAAGCGGCCATCTCAGCAGCTCGCTGAGACGCCGAGACAGCCATCAGTTGCTGGCGGATCCAGACTTCCCAAGTCGGGATGACGTGCTGCCTCAACTGATCCTGGTGACGTCAGCAGAGTGGACTTCAGACCACTCTCCGCTCAAAAATGGGTCACTTAACTGAAAAACGAATTGCACTCCTGTGATCCTTAGGAAGAAGCCCAGCCTAAAAAGCTCAGGCTGGACTTCTCCTTTAATACTTTACCAACAAAGGATGACAGCTTCAAGACGCCTCCTGTATGGAGAAACTAGTCGCATGCATTGCTCAGTTGTGATTTTGGCCCATTCTTCAAATCTTGAAGGTTCCATGGGCCTCTTCTATGAACTCTGATCTTTAGTTCTGTCTATAGATTTTTTTTATTGGATTCAAGTCAAGTTATTGGCTGGGCTATTTTAGCAGCTTTATTTTCTTTGAAACCAATTGAGAGTTTCCTTGGCTTTGTGTTTGGGATAATTGTCTTGCTGAAATGTCCACACTCATTTCATCTTCATCATCCTGGTAGTTGGCAGCAGATTTTTATGAAGAATGTCTTGGTACATTTTTTCCATTCATCCTTCCTTCAAGGATATAAAGTTTGCAAGTACCGTATGCTGAAAAAAAGCCCCACACCATGATGTTCCCACCTCCAAACGTGACTGTTGGTATGGTGTTTTTGGGGTGACGTGCAGTGCCATTTGACCTCCAAACATGGTGTGTATTATGACAGCCAAAAGAGTTCAATTCTGATCTCATTTGACCAGACTATATCATCCCAGTATTTCACAGGCTTGTCTAAATGTCGTGCAGCAAACTTTAAATGAGCTTCAACATGCTTTTTCTTCAGAAATTGAGTCTTGTGTAATGAGCATACATACAAGCTATGACAGTTGAGTGCATTACTTGTACCTGCTAGTTCCAAGTCTTTTTGAAGCTCTCCAGAGGGTGGTCCTTGGCTCTTGGACAACTCTTCTGATAATTCTTTTCACTCCTCTGCCAGAAATCTTGCGAGGAGCTCCTGGCCGTGGCCGTTTTACGGTGAAATTATGTTCTTTCCACTTCAGATTATGGCCCCAACAGTGCTCACTGGAACATTCAGAAGTTTAGAAACCCTCCTGTAACCAATGCCATCAATATGTTTTGCAACAATAAGATTGTGAAGGTCTTGAAAGCTTTTTGCTTTTACTCATGACATGTTTGTGTGACCACCTTGGTGACGAGACACCCTTTTATCAGTTTAGACTGAACCAGCCAATAATAATTTGCACTGGCAAGGGGCAGGACTGCTTTCTAATTACAGATAGACTTCAGCTGGTGTCTTGGCTTTCCATGCCTTTTTGCACCTCCCTTTCTTCAGGTGTTCAATACTTTTTCCCTGTTTCGTTCCATATTTTTAAAACATAACTTAAATTTTTTAACTTAATTGTTTTGGTATCTTTGTATGTATGGATTGCATGGGTTGTTACTGACAAGTGGTGAAAATTTCATGTCAATAGTACCTTTAGAAATATATTTACCTAGAAAAATGGTGACATGTTCAATACTTATTTTACCCACTGTATGACAGTCTGTCACTAGTATTACCACAATAGTCTTTGTAGTTGCCGCCCCCCCCCCCCCCCCCCCACAATATACTTTGATTACCTTGTGATCCAGGAAGTGAGTTGTCTTTTTTACCTTCCTTTAAATTGGTTCTAATGACTGAAGCTTTTTTACTTTCATGCATAGAATGGAGTATACAGCTCCTCTTTCAGACCCCCCTTATTCCTCCTAAGCCTGATCCAGCGATGTGAATGAGAGCAGAAGCTCTTCTACAGCAGCCGCTTGCGATAGTCACAAGCGAATCTGGCATGTTGGTTGTACTGCAAGTTGATTAATCAACTTGGTACATTCAACCCCGCCCATTGGTACGAATCTCAGCCGGTTCGGCAGGAATCGGCCGAGATTCAAACCATCTGTAGCCAGCCTTAGACAGGTGGTGTGTTATTGTTCAATCATCTGATGAAAAGAAATAAATAAATACACAAAAAAAAAAAAAACACACACCACGCATGAATGCAGCCACCATTCCCAATAGTAGGTAAGCCACAGTCTACTAAATGTAGTTTGTAGGTTTAATTAACTGCTCATTTATGTCTAGGAGAAGCAGTCCACTGATCCCCTGCTCCCCTGGCTGATGGCACTCCTCAATGTTCATGCAGTGGACGGTTCCTCAGCACCCTTATGGTCCGTGTCTGTCGTGATGCCACCAAAGGCCTAGCAGCATAGAACAGTGTGCAGAAGCACAGGATTGGGTAAGAAAAAGTACTTTACCACGTCCCCCAGTTAACTGACAGATTGGGCGCAAACCCCTTGCAAGGGTTGATTTTTGAAGTTTCCTGGAGTTCCACTTTAAAGCGGGGGTCCACCCACACCGCCAAAAAAAAAAAAAAAAAAAATTATTAAAAGCCAGCAGCTACAAATACTGCAGCTGCTGACTTTTAATACATGGCCACTTACCTGTCCCAGGGTCCAGCGATGTCGGCGACGCCGAGAACCCGCTCGGTTCTCGGCAGCTGCCGCCGCCATCCTAGGTGAGGGAATTAGGAAGGGAAGCGTTGCAGCTTCACTTCCCGATTCCCTACTGCGCATGCGCGAGTCGCGCTGCGCATCGTAAGTGGTGCCCGCTATCTCCTGGGAGCTGTGTGTTTCCCAGGAGACAGCGCGGTGGGGACAGGAAGAGGCATAGACTCCCATGGGAGTCTATGCCGGAAGTGGGTGCAAATACCTGTCTTAGACAGGTATCTGCACCCCCCTCCCCCCTGAAAGGTGCCAAATGTGACACCGGAGGGGGGGGAGGGTTCCGAAAAGCGGAAGTTCCATTTTTGTGTGGAACTCCGCTTTAAGAATGGTCATAAAGGGCTGTTATAAATATTTAGCTGATCACATATGTTACAATCTGATTGCATATTTTCTTTTGGTTAAGGGATGAATTGGGTTCAATCCAAACCCATAAAAAGCCATCCCAGAATTGCTTCCTCACCCAGCCCAAGCAGCAGCGCTAGAGGCATTTCCCGTGCAGCTGCATGTACAAAGAGGGGCAGGGATGCACGCAACATGCTTGACCTAATCCTTCATCCACTAAATGTATCTGGTTGGATACAAATTGAACGTAGTTTAGGTAGGTCTTCACGATTACTGTACATAGTTTTGTTACTTCTAAAAAGGACCTTGTACAGTTTAACATGTATGGAAAGCTTTATACTTCTAAATGATCCGTTGACACTATCCTCTAATATATAAAATTTAGACCTTGAACACAGTTTGTTTCAAGACATCAACTATTATCCGCAGAAAGCAAGGAAGCCATAGTTTCCATGGTGAAGATTTTTAGTATATTCATAATATGAACTGAAAAATTATTCTAGACTGCTTCCTCACAGATGAATTTCAGGAAGGGCATGAATTTTTAATGCAGTGACTAAGGTAAGTCAACGCAGAGTTGAACATGAAATGCACTTCTCATAAAAACGAGAAGTATTTGCTCTTCCGTCACCAGAGCAATGTACAGCACACATACCAAGCATGTTGCCTTGCTTTTAGGAAGGAATAGAAATTCTTGTAACAGAGCTTTCAGGAAGTGGGTATCAACCTTACATTATGCGCCAGCCAATGTTTTGTATTACGTATGTCCGCTAATAAACATGCCTGAGAACATTTCCATCACATCACCAGCTTTTAGAAAGGTCTTTCTGCTTGTTTTCCCGACCACGGCTGTCTGTTTCTACACTTCACAGCAGCCTAGCCATGCACAGACACTGAACAGCAACACAAAAGGTATGCTACAAGATTAGATCTCTTTGTGAGCCAATTTTTTTTTTCTTTTTCATAGCCTAAGTTTTCTTGAATATTCAAGAAAACTTAGGCTATGAAAAAGAAAAAAAAAAAAAAAAAAAAAAAAACACACCACCCCATCTTGTCAAATCAGGGGACGCTTTGCATTCATTCAGCAAATACAAAGCATTCTCTGAATGGCACCCGTGCTGTGCTCAGAATGTAGAGGGGCAGCAACTCGGAACAGTACCTGGAAGCTAGTGGAGATCGCTGGAGTATCATTATCAGCTCACAGATCCCCTGCTGATCGGAACAGAAGGCTCCCATGTGAAAGGGCCACTATGGTTTACCCCGTAGCTGTCAATTTTGATAGGCAAACCTAGTGGCCTTTTCTTGCAAAGAACGGTTTTTGGTCAAGCTTAGAAAAAGGTGGCCAAGGACTTCCATCTTTGCTAAGGTAGTTACTTACTTTCAGCTCATCCAGGACATTGCTCTCCTGTTACTCTGTCCAGTCCTCTCTATTTCATCAAAAGGGGATTTTCATCCCATGTCTCAAGCATCAGGTTTCCCCCCTTCCTATCAAGGGGTACTCTTCTAGATCTGAATACTTCTTGGGCATTTTGGCATCAAGGCATTTACAAGGCTGCCACATGTTCTGTTCACTCATTCTTTAAGTTCTACCAGATGGCTGTGGCCTCACCTGATGTCAGCTTTTGGCACAATATCCTTCAGGTGGTTCTTAAATCAGGCAGTCCCTGGTTCCCCAGTTTTTCTTAGGCCTATTAGTGGTGGTTTTCTGTATTTCCCACCCCTTAGTTGGACTGCTTTTGGACAGCCTCCAAGATTAAAGACTTTCTGTAACCCTTAATGGACAGGAAAGCGCAGGATTTATACTCAGTGTAAAATACTTTTCTTGAAGTTTATTAAGAGACACAGGTCCTACTACTGTGTATTGATCAAGTTCTGGGTACTACACTGCTACAAAAACAGAGGCATGCTGGTAGTAGGAGGGGGTTATCCTAGTTTGCCTGTGTCCATTCCCACTCTGGGTGGTAGTAGACATCCTGTGTCCCTCAATGGACCCAAGCACCATTGTTTATAAACAGCTGCTTGTTGAACAAAAGCTTACTATTCATCATCTCTAGTACATAGTCTTTTTTTTTTTTTTTTCAATAAAGAATTTTTATTGAAATTTCAATACAACTAACAGAAAAATGACAGGCAGCTGGTTTTGGTATATAACAATCAGGTACAGCAGTAAAACGTTTACATCCTAATCTCAATCAAAGTAATGTCATTTTAATTGATGGCATTTGTATACTTGCTATAGGCACAGTACCATAAAGCAGTTGCAGTTCAGCTTTGTATAGAACTAAAGCATACAGTATTTCATCTAGCTTTATAGGATTCTCCTACAGTGAATGCAGAGGATGGATTCATTTCATTTTTTTGCACTGGTTCTATAAATTTTCAGTGGTATCTTGTAAAGGGAACTGTAAAAAGGGTGCTGCAAACTGACTACTGCAGAGATGTCAACTCAGGGAGACAACCAAGTCTCTTGCAAAAAGAAGGTGCCCAGGATTCCTCAGCACCACTGGCTGGTGTCTGTCTCATGACAAGAAACTAATTTAGGACTACAGAATCGGATTCCTGAGCCACCAAGTTGGAGAGAGCCTATCCTTGGGCATTAACTGAATTTGCCAGCCCAGAGACAAGACTTACTTGTCCTAAGATGACAAAATGTTTCACTGCAGATGCTTGAAGTTAAATTGGCGCTGAAAGGGGGCTGCCTCAAAAGGAGGTTACCATCAACACCAAATATTTCATGTAGAAGCAGAGAGTTGGACAACTTCTAGACTAAAGAGTTGAAACCTGAGATAGCAGAATCTGCAGGTTTTCCTTGGGAAGAAAGACTGAGATGTGATAAGTCAGCTTCAGCAGTGTTTTCTGAAGGCTTAGGACAAGTTTGTGAACACACAAGGTGCAGAGGTGAGGCCAAAAGGCAGGGCCATGAGGGTAGTATAGGGGCCCCAAGCTTTGCAGCTGCAACAAAAAGTAATCCCCCTGTTGCATTCAGTACCACCACCAAATTTGACCCATTAAAGTTAATGGGTCTGTGCCAAGACTGCCATGCAACTGTGTGCAATGTGCAGTGGCTCAGGCCTTTTAGGATTAAAACAGGTGGCAAGGAGGCTATGTATCACCTCCTCTGAGAAGTGGTCACTTTTCAGATCACTTTTCAAAGGGCCCCATGAGCTTTTTAAATGTGTGTGTGTGTGTGTGTGTGTGTGTGTGTGTGTGTGTGTGTGTGTGTGTGTGTGTGTGTGTGTGTGTGTGTGTGTGTGTGTGTGTGTGTGTGTGTGTGTGTGTGTGTGTGTGTGTGTGTGTGTGTGTGTGTGTGTAAAGAAATGCATTATTTCTAGTATTAGACAGCTGTGCTGTCATGCATCGATGTGTGTTGACATTTAGAATGGGTGGGGGTAACAAATATTAAAAAGTAGAACTATAGGCAGAACATTTTTTCTCATTTTGTATAGAGGAAGGGTGAGTTATGACACCTGGCAGATTTTTTTTTTCGCCATCTGTGTCCCATTGCAAAGATTTCCCTTCCTGTCCCATAGCCAAACAGGAAATGAGAGGAAATCCCTGTATCAAGTTAAAAGGAATTCCCGGGGGACCCCTAGGTCACTAGAACTAGTGTCCCCATTGGAAGATTTCCCCTCTACTATTTTGGGGACAAGCCAAAATTTGTCTTTTTTCTTTCACTTTCAATGGTAATGGTAAACAGTAGGGATGCACCAATACCGGTATTGATACTAAGCATTTGAATGCGTATTGATTCTTTGCAGTGTGATCTTTCTTTTTTGGATTGACGCAACTCCACCACAAAGTATCAGTACTCGGTGTCAGCATGTATGTGACCGAAAGTATCGGTACTAGATAATTAAAAAACAAAACAAAAAAAACAAAAAAAACACCTGCATCAGTAAAACCCTAGTAAACAGGACAAATAGGCATTCTCCTCAACCACCTCAATACAGGGCACTTAACCCCCTTCCTGCTCAGGCCATTTTTCTGCTTTCAGCGCTCTCACACTTTGAATGACAATTACTCAGTCATGCAACACTGTACCCATATGAAATTTGCATCCTTTTTTCCACACAAATAGAGCTTTCTTTTGGTGGTATTTAATCACTAGTGGGTTTTTTATTTTTTGTGCTATAAATAAAAAAAGACCGTAAATTGTGAAAAAAAAAAATCATTTTGCAAAGAATTGTGGGAAAAAAATACAACTTAAAAAAAAACTCACCATGCTACTTACTTAATACCTTGGAATGTCTACTTTCTAAAAAGGGGTCATTTGGGGGGTATTTGTACTTTCCTGAAATGAGATTCACCTGATGTACTGAAGGCCTGATCAGATGTGATCAATTTTCAGTGATTGGCACCATAGTTTGTAGACTCTATAACTTTCACAAGGACCAAATAATATACACTAATTTGGGTTATTTTTTTACCAAAGATATGTAGCAGTATAAATTGTAGCCAAAATTTATGAAGAAAAATTACTAAATTAGCAAAATTTTATGACCGAAAAAGAAAAAAAGCATTTTTTTTTTTTTTTTTTTTTTACAAAATTGTCATATTATCAGGTTATTTCTCACACACAGCCTATGCATACAACAATACACCCCCAAAATACATTCTGATACTCTTCCCGAGTATGGCAATACCACATGTGACACTTTTACACAGCGTGGCCACATACAAAGGCCCAACATTGAAGTAGCACCTTCAGGCGTTCTACGAGCATAAAATTACATATCTCATTTCTCAACCACCTATTACAGTTTTAAAGGCCATGGAGCACCAGGACAATGGAATTGCCCACAAAATGACCCCATTTTGGAAAGCAAACACCCCAACGTATAATCTATGAGGCATTATGAGTCTTTTGAACGGTTCATTTTTTTCCAGAAGTTTTTGGAAAATGTTTGGGGGGGGGGGGGGCGGGGGGGGGGGATGAAAACGCTTTTTTTTTTTTTTTTTTATATATTTTTTTTTTTACACAAAGTTGTCGATTTATAAGATATTTCTAACACATAGCATGTATATAGCAAAAATTACACCCAAAAATACATTCTGCTACTCTTCCCTAGTATGGCGATACCACGTGAGACTTTTACACAGCCTGGCCACATACAGAGGCCCAACATTGAAGTAGTAGTACCTTCAGGCGTTCTAGGAGCATAAATTACACATCTCATTCCTACCTATCACACTTTTGAAGGTCCTCGAGCACTAGGACAGTGGAATTACCCACAAAATGACCATATTTTGGAAAACAAACCCCCTAATGTATATTCTATGAGGCACGGGCTGCAGATAGGTACTCGGGTACCCTGATGGCCTGGCCACAGGTACTTGGGTACCCCGATGGGCTACAGATAGGTACTCAGATGGACTGTGACAGGTACTTTGATGGTCCTCCTTATTGGGGGGGGGGGCGGCAATCAGTGTGTTGGTGTACACTGTAAGTGGCAACGAGAGGTTACCGCAATCTCCTTCTCACACATGATCGGTGTGTGAGGAGGAGAACCCGGTAACATCTTGTTACCGCTCTGTATTTACATTTAGTGATCGGCTGTGAAAGGATCACAGCCGATCACGTGGTAAACAGCCACCAGCCAATGGCTGTTTACCAGTGTCAGTGACAAGCAGTGTTCGCAGGAACACTGCTTCCACTGACGTGCATGCGCCGTGCAAAGTGGGACGGTATCATCTGTGATCGGCCGTGATCAGCCTTCATCACGGCCGATCAGGTGGTAAACAGTCATGCCCAATGGCTGTTCACCCCCCTCTGTGGCGGGCGATGTCTCCATGACACGCTGCCACCGAAGGTACAGGGATGCGCGCACACGATTGCGCGCATTCCCTGTTTAAATGGACGGACGTCATATGACGCCCGCCCAGAACAAGAGTTGTGCCGCCTGGCTGTCGTATGACGGACAGCAAGCGGTTAATCACTCCTGGGTTGTTTTTTTTTGGGGAAAAAAAAATGATAAAAAAAACGATAAAAAGTTTAAATTCTGTAAATAAGTAATTTTTCTCCTGCACCGATAGGCACTGATGAGGCTGCACCGATGAGGAGGCACGAATATGACACTTATGAGCACAGATAGGCAGCAGTGACGGGCAGCACTTGTGGGCACCGATTGCTGGCAGTGGTGGGCACTTAATTGTAATCAGAGCACTGATGATCAGTGCCCCGATTACATTCCTAGCTTTCCCCTGTGAGGAGATGCCTCTGATCGGCTCTCCTCTCACTCTGTCAGTGTGAGGCGTGGAGCGACGATTACCAGCATCTCCGTGTTTACATGTGACCGGCTGTGATTGGACACAGCCAATCACATGATTAAAGAGCCGCGGCCCTTTACACAGATCAGGGTCGCGCCTTGTCCTAGGAACATGGCATGGCCGCCGTGCGAGAGAGGTCTTTCTGGGAGGTCGTCATATGGCGTCCACAGAGAACGAGAGCCACACTGCCCAGACGGCCTGCGGGCAGGAAGTGGTTAAAAGTGGCTGTATACCCTTTAATATTTGTGTGGGTATACAACCCCTTTAACGGGGGCACAGACCGTAATAAAAACCGGCAGGTGTTCTAATCCCTCTCTATTCTAGCCAAAAAAAAAAGTGTGCCTTTAGTTATACTTGAACTAACATATGTCATATGTCAATACCCCTTGCCAACACATCAAAATGCAAGTTACATATGCGTTTTGATGCGCTACCGACTTATGTGCCCTCCAACAAAAAAAAAAAAGAAAGTTTCAAAACACTTTGCAGTGCCGATATGGGAACAGACACTATTTTTTACGGTGAAGTGCATTGCAACTAATGCACCAAGACAAAACAGTATCGTTGCACTCTTAAAAAAATTACTAGATTTTAGTAGTAGTGCACCATACAGATAGGGCATTAGGGTGCTGGTGCTTTTGTCCATTTTACAATGTATATTAGCAAAAAATAAAAAAATAAATAAAAAGCGGCTAGTTGGAGAAATCCCTTAGCTAACCAAAAGTAAATTTCAGCGTGAACCTGAATTAACCTTGAATGAGCATCTACCGCGTTCTAAAAGCGCTACGCTAATTATTTAATCAGAGAAGGCGTAGGTGTTGTAAGATCGAGCACCAAAGCTAGAGCACAGAACCACTGAACATCACGTAATCAGGGTGAACTCCTATTAATTAGCTTTAAATAAAATCCGGCTTAAAAATACAATCTAGGTTTCTTCACATATGAAAAGGCTCAACGATAACAGGCATGACAGCTGCATAGATCGGTCACTATGAGAAACTTAATACCCTGCCTATCTTCTGGTATCACGTCTGGAGAAATGAAGAGGATGCAATCCCAGTTCTGATAAAACATTAATATGGGATTAAACCAAGCAATACGTCTGCAGAAAACAACCGAAGACATCCCCTTACTGGAACTGTCAGATACAACAAGCAGACACAACCCCTTATATGTACACAGTAAGCATGCTAAAATCATGCAATACAATAAAACTCCTTCCTTTAGGATTGCCCATTTAATGTTGGAATGAAGCAAGCGAATCCTCTTTGAAATGGCATCCAGGAATAGGAGAGATGTGGGTCTATCTTGAGGAATAAGGTTTTAGAAACAGGAGGTGGTTTGTCTCTATTCACCCTTCTGCCCCGTTTACTTACATATCCATGAGAGTCTCATGAAACGGGTTACAATATGTTCAGAGGCCTGCTAACATTAATGTGCAAAGGTTTCCCTTCCAAACAAACAAGGACATTCAGCTGCTTCAAAAAAGGGCAAGAGGGAAGGGAGAGAAACCTGAGAAGCACTTAGTTAAAGGACTTTAAGAGCGAGAGGGGCTTGCAGAGTGTGTGGCAGGCATTTTTCACCTCCCTGCTGCACACAGGATACATCCTGCAATGTGTCCGTGTCCTGATCTATGACCCCTAAATATCAGCTAAAAATGCAACATCTTATCGCAACTCTAAACCAAACCACCAGATCTAAGTACATTAAACAGAGAATACAGATTCAAGGCACTTTTTTTATTCTTATTTTTTTAATTAGATGTGGGAAAGGTTAGCTTGCTAGGAATTTTTAAGGGTGCTTATGAGAGATCAGCTTATGACTTGAATACATGATCAAGAGCCAGAGTTTGTTCTTTAATGAGTAAAGAAAGTAGAACCGGTCAATGCCAATAAAAGACGTTATTGGTCTTCTTGGGTTGCTCAGTTGTCATTTGCTTGAAAATTACTGATTTACACCACCAAGTTCTTTTATTTTACTATAGATTTTTTTTTTTTTCAATAGCCCTCCGCTGCAAATTTCAGCAAACTCCAAAAAATATGATTTTTGGTCAACCAGGGAAAGAAGACACTGGACCCCCCCCACGTTTACAAACTGTTATGCTGCGTACACACGAGCGGACTTCTCGTCGGACTGAACTCCGAAGGACTTTTCAACGGAGTTCAGACTAAACAGACTTGCCTACACACAATCCCACCAAAGTCTGATTGTTTTGAACATGACGTATGACTGGACTAGAAAAGGAAGTTCAATAGCCAGTAGCCAATAGCTGCCCTTGCGTTGTTTTCGGTCCGTCGGACTAGCATACAGACAAACGTTTTTTTCAATAGGAATCGAGTCCGTCGGAAAGATTTGAAACATGTTCTATTTCTAAGGTCCGTCAGATTTTGACAGAAAAGGCCTGAAGAAGCCCACACACAAATCGGAATGTCCGACGGATTTGTTCTGTTGGACCTTTTCTGCTGGAAAGTCTGGTCGTGTGTGCAAGGCATTACGGCCATTTAGCGTATCAAATGCCTATGAACATCCGTCCTGAACGCATTTTTTTGCGTTCCAAAAAAAAATGCTTCTAAACTCAACTGCCTACAAATGACTATAAACAGCCTTATGTACTGATAAGTTAGTTTGGCTCATCCTAATGACCACCCCCTTAGTGTATTAAAAAATTGGATATTATAACTTTTTTCTTCATCGCTGTCTGAGATATTTCATTGCTCTTGGGGGCACTCTTTACATCTGGAGGAAAACAGATTTAACCACTTGCTTACTGGGCACATATACCCCCTTCCTGCCCAAGGCCAATTTTCAGCTTTCAGCACTGTCACTCTTTGAAGGACAATTGCACAGTCATGCTACACTGTACCTATATGAAATTTTTATATTTTTTTTCACACAAATAGAGCTTTCTTTTGGTGGTATTTATTCGCCACTGTTCCTTTTTTTTTTTAATTTTTTGCGGAAAAAAAAAAAAAAAAAAAAAACTCTTGAAACTTTTGAAGAAAAAGCTCTCTGTTACTAACAGGTTGCTCTAAGAACAGGGTGGGAACTTCCAACGATACTGCCATTGCTGTGGCAACCTGTTAACAACAATGTGCACCTATGCAGTGTCATTACTGCACAGGCGTGTGCCCAAGAGTTGCATGTTGGGTAGCCAGCTGCACAAAATCCAGAAAGTGAATGGGTGCAGGCTTCAGATGCCCACACATGCAATGGCCACCACCAGAATTTTCGCAGGCGATAGACCGATTTGGCAAATAATAAAAAAGGTACATGTATGAGAATATTCAATTTAAATAAAGTAATTCATAAGAATCACGAGGATGTTTTTTTCAAAAGGGTAACCACAGACGCTCTCCAACCTGTCTGTCTGCAAGGGGTCAGATCATAAAAATGGGCAGATTAGACCAGATCACTGTTACTCCTTTCGGAGATAAGCAGCCCTGGCACAGTCTAGCAACACTACCTATGTAATTTTCTGCTTTTAAGTGAAAAGGACCCATCTAAGCAAAAAAGTCACTTTTCATAAGAATGCAGGCTGATTATTCTACACAAGACCAGTCACATGAGTTTGCCTCCCCTCTGGTGAGCTGCCTAAATTTATAGACTTTAGAGTCACATAAATTCCGCAGCTAAAGGTCACATGAGCTAGAGCTGCTTAGTTTAAACCGAAAATAAAATACATGATATCAAAAAGCGATTGTCTTGGGTATTTTTATTTTTTTTTATCTTTAAATGGATGCTTGTATACCCCATTTATATAAAATCTATATTTTGCATATATTCATGTACCACATTGCACACCCATTATACAATAATATTATATATTATTACAAAAAAAACCTGCCTCTTTGCATGGCAAACACACAAGTACGGAGTTTAGCTAGAGAGGCGTTTGGAGAATGCCCAGGCTCATCTCCATTTGACAGATAGACAAAGTGCCGGGAGTGGTTTAAATAAAAAGCCACATCTATTTAAAAATAGTAGCTCTTCAAAAGGTATCACATGGGCATCGGATCAGGTCCACCTATCAGTTTATCAGGTGGACCTGATTGAAAGTTCCATTTATCCCTATGGACAATCCAATGTAAAACAGTCCTTTTACACCCACCTGTCTCTGGATCAGATCAAAAAATAAATAGAAGGGGACTCCATCCTCTTTGATTTAGGCAGACTGGATTGGAGCGCAGTAAATTATAAATCGGACAGCAGAGTCCATTTAAGCTGGATACACACTATACAATTTTATGTAGATTTTTTCCTTCAGATTTAACAAAACCAAATAGGAGGTCAAACCTTGAGTTTCAAGTTGTATGCAATCAGGCAGGTCCTTGCACTACATGGTTTTGGTACATCTAAAGGAAATCAGACAACAAAAGTTGTATAGTGTTTATGGTGTCTTAGTCCTGGCCATCCATAGAGCAGAGCGGGCTCTGTCCCTGTAGAAACTGATCGGACACATATGTCATGTGCCCGCTCTGCTCCAATCAGCAGGGGATCTGTGAGCAGATTCCCTGCTAACCAGAATGGTGTCGTGAAAGGAACCCTAGTGTAGCCATAATAAAAAAGACAACTAAAATGTGAAAAAAGCTATTGCACAAGTCCCTAAAACAAACAGTTGCAATATTTGTACACACACTCCTTTTTAAACACACACTTAAACTTTTTTTCCCCCCACAAAGCAAAAAAACCCATCACTTCCCTCTGACTGAGCAGGAATAACCTGCCCAAAGCGGAAGCAGCATTTCCGAAGCATGTTACAATAACACTAAATTTCACACTGATAATGTAAGCTACGACAAAAAAGGGTTTCCTGCGCATTGTGTTAACGACGATCAGACTCTGTAATCTGTTCTGCCCAAGTGATATAGTAAGGTTAAGTAAGGCTGAGTTCCAGCACTCTGGGACAAAGTCTGATGTTAATCACATTTACATCACTTAAGCTCCCCCAAAACATGAAATGTCACACATGTCACTGACCTAACCTAATAGAAAGAAAATGCAATACAAGAGTTGGCAGTACAAAGAGCCGAAAATGCAGCATGCACTGACAAAGCTGTAACACCCAATACATCTGGCATGCCAAAAATCTTTCTACTCAACTAAATATATCCAGTCAAATATCAACCTGAATGCTGCTAAACTCCGTTTTCCTCAACCCTTTTTTTTAATCATTGAAAAACCCCTTTGAAAAAGTTTTCAGATCTCAGGGAATCCACAGCAAAAATGAGATCTATAACTCATGGTACATACGCATTATCAGTAGGCTATAGAGAACTTTGAAAACAAATACCAAAGAATGGAATGTACCTAAAGCCCAACTCCAGGAATTTTAAAAAGTGCACCCTTGCAGTTGTACCCCCCCTTTTCCACATACTGCAAGGGTTAAATGGTCATTATGTCTAGGGGTGCAAAGTGCAGACGCTATCATTTACCTTATACCCACTCTGGCCAGCTCCAGCGCTCTCCTCTGTCCATCAGAGCTCTGGTCGGAGGCCCCTCATCTTCATGCATGATACAGAGCATTAATCTCTATATTGTACATTGAGTGGGCTTGAGTACGATTAGGGCAGGTTACAGCTTACAGAGCAGGCTGCAGGGGACAAGTCACAGGCCTGGAGGGACTAAGCTGGAGCCAGGAGTAAGGTATTTACGCCCTCTCCCTATATGTGCAGTTGGGCTTTAAAATATAATTAAACACAAAAAGTGTTTTTAAACCATTACATATACCCAGTGAAGTGACTGGCCTCAGGTGATGCACAGAGATGAAACAAATCCTCCTACATAAACTGTATCCGTTTGTTTATCTGCAGTCTTCTCTACATCTGTGTGAAGTACAGAATTTATCCAGCTCGTCTGAGCATTCAGAAAGCAGGGGCAGGGAGCAGACGTTACACCCTGCAGAGCTCAGTGAGAAGAACTCTGAGAGCTGATTGGAGAGAAGAGACCCACCCCCCCATTCACACTGTACATAGAAACAGAACTGAGGCTTATCAGCTGGGGGACCCTCCTGTCACCGTTTTTCTCTTGGTGTCAGGAAAACTTGCCAGAAATGACTCATGCAAATAGAGGAATGAGGCAGGGGTCAGAAACTACACTTTGTGCTCCGGATTGAGACAAGTACACACTAAAGAGGGAAATGATTTGTTCAGATTTCATGTCAGAGGTTTATAACCACTTTAGGTTTTAGATGCCAGGTTTTTTAGGTTTTTATTGCAGTCTATGCCCCAGGTAGGGAGATACACCCTATCCATTCTGGTGACAACCAGGGATTCCTCACTGTGGAGGAATTTCCTCTCCCGCCCTGTTTTGGCTATGTGACAGGAAGTGAAGGAAAATCTACCTAATAGGAACACACATGGCAAAATAAATAAAACCAAAAAGGTGTTATATCCCTTCCTTACTCCATTTAAAAAAAAAAAAAAAAAAAAAAAAAAGTTTTGCCATCAGTTTAACCAAAATAAAAACAGAAAAATCAGCACAAGGGGAATAACTAATAGTAATTAAGTTGTGTCCCTAGTGCCGATGCCTCTTCTGCTAGGTAAAAGCCTCCTCTGTCCATGCCCACCCCCACAATCTTCTGGTGCAGAGGGGATTAATAGAACTGTGGGGGCTTTCACAGGTTCTCATCAAGAGTGCCCACCTATGCCTGCCCTTTCCACCTTGCTTCTCTATTCATAGAAGCTGTACTACAGCTTCTATGAACGTAACAGTATCTATGAATGATGGTGGACCGATCAATCATCTGCTCATCCGTGTTTGGAACGAGCAGTCAGATCACCATGAAATAAAAAAAAAGGAAATTTTAGATTTGGACAAT
The DNA here is from genome assembly GCA_037952835.1 of Lithobates septentrionalis. Lineage (NCBI taxonomy): Eukaryota > Metazoa > Chordata > Amphibia > Anura > Ranidae > Lithobates > Lithobates septentrionalis. The sequence continues at coordinate 1,409,544 of JBBDGP010001940.1, read as the reverse complement.
AAAAAAGGTGGAATACAAAAACTTGAGTAGAATTCTTTTTAAAAGCAAAGTTTAGTGTCATTTTAACTGGATCTTGCTAGAACACACACACAGCGTCCGCTGATGAAGTCCTGCCCCCTGGGACGTAACGCGTACGGAACCACGTGACGTCACCCACAGCCTCCGTTTATCCTTGTGGAAAACTGTTGATGTCCGCTTTATCACCTTAGCACTGAGGAACAGCGCCTGATTTGTAAGTGCAATCATTATCTTAATAAATGCTTTTATATACCCAACAGAGAGCACTATATTGTACCATTGTCATTCTATGTATGAATATCTCAGAGTCTATGGTCAGGACACAGGGGATCTCATGTGACTAAGCACACACCTGTTTCCAGCGACCCTTTCATCCAGCGGACCAGTATACATACCCTTGTGAAGGGACTGCTTGTGTGACCTGACTGATATACTCAGGGGTCCACACTTTGAGGTGAGCGGTTAGGATTCACTGTTGGTGGAGGCCGTCACATGATCACCTTGTCTGTCATCCATAGGACCACCGTTTATGGAAACTTGATGGTGCTTTTAATATCACGGACTCTTTATCATCATTTCTTGACTTATTTGTTCTGTTTGTTTATGCGATGCACGGTTTTTATTATATCTACATATTGGGATTTGATATTTTGTCCCTCAGTGTTCAGCTGCTGTTTTATGGTAGAATTTTTTGCGCTGATTGATTTGTTTGCTAGAACACTGTACAAAGTTCTTTTTTTTCCCCCCCATCCTTTCTTTACGTGGAAATCACTGGCGGCTCCTGTTTTCTTTCAGTCTCTATATAACATGTCAGGATCAGGGACACTAACCACTCAACGTTATCTCAGGGATATTAAATTTAAACAGTAACAGGGAAGGCACTGTGATGGTGTCACTTTTAATCACTGCAGAAGGTCATCCTGTCCTCAGAGACAACCCGAGTCACCTAAAGTAGGGCAGACCTAGCTTCTCAGGGTGGGAGCAAGCAGCTGTCACAGAAAGTGCTCATTGCACTAACTGGCATGTTGCTTAACCAGATTTTTATTAAACTACATGACAATCAGTAAATTCCAAACTAATTAATCCTTACTCTGGTCACAGATCACATGAAATGGAAGTCCTTTAGCAGGGGTAGGTCTATTCTCAGGTTAAAAAAAAGGCAGTAACTGTTCTAAGTATTGGAAACTTGTCTGTGACAAACAGATTTAATTAGGTGCTCAGGCAGATTATAATGACAGCGTTGGCCCCACGGGAACAAATACACAAACCACTGACTCAATGTTAACATGACACCTGCATGCCACAACTCAGCCTGCTAGAAAGTTGTGCAACAGGTATGCCTGACAAGATGCCACCCTTTGTCCAATCCAAGTACACGGATATAAACCACTTGCCGACCAGCCGCCGTCATTGTACTGCGGCAGGTCGGCTCATTCCCGCGAATCGCCATCATTGTACATCGGCTCGGGAACTCCACTGTGTTGGCGCGCATGCCCACTGGCCAGCAGGTGACTATGTCTGCTGGCCACCGGTGATCGTTCCCCGCAGTGACAGAAAAGGGATCTGTCTGTGTAAATCTCCATTCTGACAGGAGAGATCACACAGATCCTATCCTGCCATGCAGGAAGACAGATATGGGTGTTTCTCCAGGCAGCCCATCCCCCATACAGTTAGAAAACACCTGCAGGGAACAAACTGAACCCCTTGATCACCCCTGATGTTAACCCCTTCCCTGCCAGTGTCATTAATACAACGTCAGTGCATATTTTTAGCACCGATTACTGTAATAATGTCACTGGTTCCCAAAACAAAGTGTAAAAAATGTCAGTTAGGTGTCCGATCTGTCCGCCGCAATCCCGCAGATCACCACCATTACTAGTATTAAAAAAAGTAAATGAATAAAGATGCCCTAAATCTATTCCCTATTTTGTAAACGCTATAACTTTTGCGCAAACCAATCAATATAGAATACATATCGGCCTGAACTAATGAATACTTTTAATTTTTTTTTTGGGGGGGGGGGGGGATATTTATCATAGAAAAAAAAAGTAAAAAAATTGTTTTGTTTTTTTTTAAATTGTCACTCTGTTTATAGCGCAAAAAATAAAAAGCCAGAGGTGATCAAATACCACCAAAAGAAAGCTCTATATGTGGGGAAAAAAGGACAAATTTTGTTTGGATAAAGAGTCGCACGGCCGCGCAATTGTCAGTTAAAGCAACGCAGTGTCGTATCGCTAAAAAAATAAAAATGGCCTGGTTATTAAGGGGGTAAATCCTTCCGGTCCTTAAGCAGTTAACATATTTAAAACAAAAAAAAAAACAAAAAAAAAAAAAAAAAAAAAAAAAAGATGCCCCAATCAAAGCCCTCTTCCCTTCACCTGCACCACATCAGTTAAAATTCATTATTGATTACCTAATATATGTCAATCTGGAGGACATCCTAACAGTATCTGTAATACACCCCACAAACCAGTGTTGGGAAAAAAGGCATCTTTAGATTTCTTTCAAACAGGGGTATCTGAATTTTCTCAGCAGATTCCATGTGTAAAAATTGGAAACAAGTAGCAAAAAAAAAATACAACTAATACACCATACAACTAATTGTGTCACAATCTAACAAGACAATATGTATCTGTGATAGCTGCACTCACGTTTTATCCACATATGTAATATATAAACCATAAAAACAAATATTATTTTGCACTTTTATTAGAAAGTGCATAAGGTCATTGTATTAATCATACAATAAAGTGAAAAAGAAAAAAAAAAATGTGGTTTAAAACATATGTACAAGTAATAAAAAAAAAAAATCCATAGAAGTCCAGGAAATAAAGTGCTTCAGCACAAAAAAAAGAAAAAAAAAAAAGTTTATGTAGACATTTAAGTGTTGACAAAATCCAGTGTTCCAAAAGTGAATGAAGAATGAGGATTCTTCACACCCAGACAGTGCACACCCCACTAACTAGCCGCTTACCAGGTATTAAGAGCCCAAGATGGGCTTATCCCAATATCCCTATGTGATGGATGCCAGGATCCCAAAATGGACAAAACCAAGCAATCAGAATGATTCACAATAAACTGCTGGGACTCAAGGTGGAAATATAACTGCACCGAAACCCAATATCCCTATGGGATGGATGGATGCCAAGAGCAAGGGCATCACCGCTTTGGTTCTCCCCTTTGCTTTTCGTTTGAAAGAACATTATCAATGGGTAAAGGAGATTCCATGTAAAATACAAATTTACATTCCACTGCGACTTGTCATGCGACTTTGGACATCAAAGCCACATGACAAGTCATACCACATGTTTGTCAATGATAGCCATTCAAATATATGTGTGACTTAAAGTCGCAGCAACATTAATGCACTAGTTTGGTCTGACTTTAAAGCAACTCGAGGACCATAGACTTCAATATTAACCCTCAAAAGTTGAATGAAAGTCATACTTGAATGTTTTACATGCAACAATGGGTCAGACTTTGCAGAGTCGCATCCAAGTTGCACCCATCCAAAGCTGCACTCCAAAGTAGCAGGACTTTAGAGTTGTACAAGTGTGAATGGGGCCTAAAGTACACTTTTACTAATGACTTTATGAGGGAGATTTACTAAAACTGGTACACAGAATTTAGTGCAGCTGTGCATAGTAACCAATCAGCTTCCAGGTTTGATTGGTAAGTTAGAGGCTGATTGGTTACTATGCACAGCTGCAGTTTAGTAAATCTCTCCCTGTGCGTTTGTGTGTATACATGTAAAACCTGCAGATGTGTACGGCCGTGGACACAGCTATGTTCTACATTTTGTATACTGCTAATTATAGACACAGCTATATCTATGGCCCCATTGATTCTTATAGCACTACGTTTACATGCAAATAAAACTTTATGCTGTCCACATCTATATGCAACGTTTCAGACACCCATATGAATGAGCCATTATAGCCAGATAGGACCTGATTGGTTACTATCCACAGCTACTCCAGATCTTGTACACCCCATTCCCCTAATGTACCATACAACATACGTAACAAAAAAAAAAAATTAATGTGAGAATAATAAAGCAATCTCAAATGGCTACAGACCATTTGAAACTGGCTGAAAACTGGAGCAACTGTGCATGGTAACAAATCAGCTTCCATCTTCAGCTTTTTCAATTAAGCTTTTAACATGAAAGCTGGAAGGTGATTGGTTGCAATGCAGATGCTCCAGATTCTGGCTGCTCCAATCTTTGCAAATTCTCCCTTATCACTAAAATTTGGAGCAAATCATGTAAACATTGTAGACCAAAACTAATCAATATCTGCTTCCAAGCTAGAGAAGGCAACACCGTTCTGATCTCAGCATCCAGTGAGGTCTGTTAGGACTTCTATAAATAATAAAACAAATAAGGTCACATAAAGCATGTCCACCTAAAGATCTATTGGTTGTATCTGCAATCTATTTCTGTTACATGTATTAGAACATCCTGGCATTTCCTGTAATGGCAAGGTTTACTGCCTTGTAAATCTGCAGAAACCTCTCTCCCACATTTATATGAGGTGGATATGATCCCCAAGGTCACCAACAGTTAAGGTAGATGATCTCCCAATTACTAAAATTCAATAGGAATTATAGTGATTGTAAGGCTTCCATTATTTATTTATTTTTAAATAACAAACATGTCATGCCCCGAACCTGGTCTTCTGGGGTCCCCCGGCGGCCCTCGCAGCTCCTCCCTGCATCAGATAACCCCCTAGGAGAAGCGCTGTCCCAAAGAAGGGGGGGGGGGGCACCATGCGGGCATGCTGCCGAGTCCATCATTCAGCATCCATAGGCGCCGAATGTATGACTCGGCCCCGCCCCCCAGCGCCTGTGTTATTGGATTTGATTGACAGCAGCGGGAGCCAATTGCTGTGCTGCTATCAATCTATCCAATCAAGTGCCGGGAACCCCGGGCAAAGGGACAGTGCCGCCCTTGCTGTGGGAAATTCCAGGGCTCTGGTAAGTAAAATGGGGGGGGGGGGGGGGGCAGTCACTGCCAGGTGTTTTTTTACCTTTATGCATAAGATGAACTAAGGTGAAAAAACACAAAGGTTTACAACCACTTTAACGTGCTAAAAAAAAAAAAAAAAAAAAAAAATTCTCAATCACTTTAAATCTACAGCTTTTATTAAAATAAAAGCAGAAGTCCCTGCCATGAAGTTCCTAAATTGAGCACTTCCTATCATAGGATGACAACACCGTCTCCCAAATGTTCTGTGTTGTCACACAGACTTCTAATAGAGACTGCAAGTGGCTGATCCAACACATTACACAGGCATAGTACACTGTTGTCACCTATTGGAAACCTGCCCTGAGAAATGCCAGGCAGACATCATACGCAAATAGACGGAATGTACCTACAAAAAGGATCAACAGCCCTCTGATGCAACCAAGATTAAACAAAATGTGAAAAAAAAGCAATTCTTCACGATACAGAGCTTCAGCAAACTACCCATCATACACTTCTAGTGGGCCAAATCTTTACATGAGCAGCAAGTTCTTAGATGTCAGCCATAGGAAACCACAAGCTGAGCGGTGTCGGCGAGTCCTCCATGCTGTCAGTATATAAAACACTGTACTTATCAACCATTTTGAGAACAAACAATCCCCCAGGCAGTGTAGCAGAGAAACAGAAATTGCAGAATTAGTACTCATCAATGCCTCTTACAATACATTTCAACCCAGGGCAATCTGTGCTCGATTTAGGGCTCATCTGGACGCTTTTCTTTTAGGCTAACCATACACATTACAATCTGATTATACAATCTTTTTTGCTGTCAACTTTAGATTTACTAAGCCATTTAATACGAGGTTCTATCAAAATCCAGCAGCAGCCAATCAGGCAGGCTTGTACACTACTGTACCTTTAACTATGTAATGCAAGGGCCTGTCAGACTGCATACAAAATTGAAACTGTAGGTTTGACCTCATATTATATGGGTTTTGGTAAATCTAAAAGGAAAATTGTACAATGTATGGCTAGCCTTAGGCTGGCCATACACACTACAACCTGATTGTACAAGCCCTGTACAATCTCATTTAACTTTACCAAAACTATGTAATATGAGGCATGTCTATACCATCCAATCAATTTCTATCCAAATGCACATAGGTATATATACACACAATTGGTGTGCCCCACTAAGGTAAACCCACTCTATTTGTCCTCATAACCAGTCACTGGGACTGATCGTGACAGGAAATCCCTGGTAATGACCAAAACACCTGCCCAAAGTCTCTACACACCCCCCAGAAAAAAAGGGCATTTAACCCTTGCTGTGCATGGGGTATTTTACTGTTCCATCCCAGGGTTCAACTTTAAAGTCACCTTTTCAATAAATCTGTAGGATGGCCTTACACTGGACCCCCTCCCCACCCCTGCAGTACCAGAGTCCAGCGATCCCCCGCTGTCAGACACCAGCAAGTTGCTTCACAGGTCCAGGGAATAGAAATCCCAATGGTTTGCTCTACTCACGTTGTCAGGATGGGCTAGATTGCTGACCAATCAGAAGCTCTGTCCATGTGACGGTGCTGACCAATTAAAATGCCTCTTTTCCATGCACACTGAGAAGTACAGATAAGTGATTAGGCCACAGGGATTTCATATCTTAATCTCTTATCCGTACCGCTCAGCGTGTACAGAAGAAGCATATTAATTGGTCGCTGACCAATCAGAAGCTGTCTAGCACGTCTTGTCAACGCTGTGATGAGGAGGAGAGAAAGCGCAGGGATTTCAAATCCCCAAATTGGTGAATCGGCATCCCAGTGCTCGACAGCAGTGGAACGCAGGACTCTGGTACAGCAAGACCAGGGGGACATGGTGATGGAGAGGAGGTACAGTGTAAGGTCTCCTTACAGATTTTCTGCAAAGGTGAACTTACAAAGCTGACCACACACATATAATACAATCTGATTGCACAACCTTCTTTAGTTTTGACCAAAACTACGTAATGGGTACAAACCTACACAACCCATCCAGAGTATGAAATCAGACAGGCTCTTACACTACATGTCTGAAGGTAGATCTAAAGCCTGTCATACACACTACAATCTAATCACAAAACCTTTATACTATAAACTCTAGATTTACCAAAACTTGTGTAATATGAGGGCCTAGCCAAACCATCCAATCAGGTAGGCCCTTGCACTACATAGTGGTTGGTAGATCTAAAAGATTGTACCCTTAGATTGTAAGCTTTATGGTTGGCCTAAAGGAAATTGTACGGTGTCTGGTCATCATATAAGGACAGATTGTAAAGAGTGTGGTTATCGTAAAAGGAGATTGTACAATCCCATTGTGTAGAGTCTTATCGCGATGAAGGAGATTGTACAATCCCATTGGATAGAGTCTTATCGCGATGAAGGAGATTGTACAATCCCATTGGATAGAGTCTTATCGCGATGAAGGAGATTGTACAATCCCATTGGATAGAGTCTTATCGCGATGAAGGAGATTGTACAATCCCATTGGATAGAGTCTTATCGCGATGAAGGAGATTGTACAATCCCATTGGATAGAGTCTTATCGCGATGAAGGAGATTGTACAATCCCATTGGATAGAGTCTTATCGCGATGAAGGAGATTGTACAATCCCATTGGATAGAGTCTTATCGCGATGAAGGAGATTGTACAATCCCATTGGATAGAGTCTTATCGCGATGAAGGAGATTGTACAATCCCATTGGATAGAGTCTTATCGCGATGAAGGAGATTGTACAATCCCATTGCATAGAGTCTTATCGCGATGAAGGAGATTGTACAATCCCATTGCATAGAGTATTATCGCGATGAAGGAGATTGTACAATCCCATTGCATAGAGTATTATCGCGATGAAGAAGATTGTACAATCCCATTGCATAGAGTATTATCGCGATGAAGGAGATTGTACAATCCCATTGCATAGAGTATTATCGCGATGAAGGAGATTGTACAATCCCATTGCATAGAGTATTATCGCGATGAAGGAGATTGTACAATCAGACTGTCACCTATGTGATGCAAATGACTAAGATTGGCAGGAAGATGTGAGTCATGTGATGAGAGAACAGCTGGTAACAGTACAATATGGTGACACTGGTTTGGGTGCTGCAATGAGGCCATGTTGGTGATCTCCTGGTTATAAATAGCGGTCTATGTGGGATCGTGCTTTGTAGATGGGTGGGGAAGAAGACACATGGTGATGTCAGGGGATGATCAGCTGTGATCTACTCCTGGGATCTCCTAGTATGACACATACGCCCTCCATAGAGTGGATCCCAACTCCTCTGCCCCCCATGCTGCTGCAAATTAGGGCCCCAGCCCTCCCCATTCCACATAAAGCCGGTGTGCACCCCGTCCAGTCACTGGGCCCCTCAGCCCGCACACCCATAGAATGACACTAGAGGGCCGGAAGCAGTGTACGGCCCCGATACTTACAGGCGAGCTGTTCATTGAATTCGGGCTGTCAGTGCCAGTATTATCGCAGACGCACGATCTCCCCCTCTCTTCCTCAGACAGGTTCCGGCCGCTATGACACCTCTGACACAACGCAGCGCTCTGACCCGCCCACTCTGCGGCCAGGCCAATCGCAGGACACGGTCCGGGGGCGTTACACCAGCTCCCAATTGGCAGAACCCTGAAAAGGCGGGACAGGATGTGTCTCCACCCACGGCTTGGAACCAATGGGAAAAGACTTATGGTCTCTGCATGGTTAGCGTGGGAAAGGAGGAGTCAGGTGGCGACGAAAGCGCCATGCAGCCAATCCTCGTTGGTGTAAGTGGAAAGTGAGTCAGATGTGAAAAGCGCGAGAGCAAAGCGCGAACGGGTGAGCCAATAAGAGGCGAGGAAGAGAGCAGAGCGCACTGACGTGTTCGGCGCTGATCACGTGGCTGTGCCTTTGCCCGGCTTGACGTAGGCGTCATTTCCGAGTGTTCTCTGAATGAGTTCATTGTCATTTCTCGGCCGTGGTGCGGTTAAGCTGAAAGGCATGACATGTGCTTAGGAGGACCTTCTAGATAGCAGGGAGTTTCTGTATGTCACAAGGCTCTCGTATGGGTGGTGCCATATAGTCCTCACTCTCCTCCCTTCACCTATACAATAGTGTGTTAAAGGAAGAGGAACTGTGGCAAGGTAGTTCTGCTAATTAACCACTTCAGCCCCAGAAGATTTCACCCCCTTCCAGACCAGAGCACTTTAGGCAATTCGGCACTGCGTTGCTTTAACTGACAATTGCGCGGTCGTGCGACGCTGTACCTAAACAAAATTGACGTCCTTTTTTCCACACAAATAGATCTTTCTTTTGGTGGTAATCGATCACCTCTGCGATTTTTATTTTTTGCGCTATAAACAAAAAAGCAACAATTTTGAAAAAAACAATATTTTTTACTTTTTTGCTATAATAAATATCCCCCAAAATTATATAAAAAAACACATTTTTTCCTCAGTTTAGGCCGATATGTATTCTTATACATATTTTTGGTAAAAAAAAATCGCAATAAGTGGATATTGATTGGTTTGTGCAAAAGTTATAGCGTCTACAAAATAGGGAATAGTTTTATGGCATTTTTATTATTATTTTTTATTAGTAATGGTGATCTGCGATTTTTATCGTGACCGTGACATTATGGTGGACACATCAGACAATTTTGACACTATTTTGGGACCATTGTCATTTATACAGTGATCAGTGCTATAAAAATGCATTGATTACTGTGTAAATGACACTGGCAGGGAAGGGGTTAAACACTAGGGGGCGATCAAGGGGTTAAGTGTGTCCTAGGGAGTGATTCTAACTGTGGGGGGATGGGCTACAACTCACATGACAGCGATCACTGCTCCCGATGACAAAGAGCAGTAGATCCCTGTCATGTCACTAGGCAGAACGGGGAAATGCCTTGTTTACATAGGCACTTCCCCGTTTTGCAGCTCTGTGACACGATCGTTGGGAGACCCGCAGACATCGAGTCAGCGGGTCCCACGGTTACGCTGTACGCGGCGGGCGACAATTAAAGGGGACGTACAGGTATGCCCATTTGCCCATCGCTGCCATTGTGCCAACGTATATCGGCGTGCAGCGGTCAGCAAGTGGTTAAGTCAGGGTCGTCTAACCTGTGGCCCAACACAAAATTGTAAACTTACTTAAAGCGGAGCTCCAGGCCCCTCCAAAAAATTCAAGTCAGCAGGTACAAATACTATAGCTGCTGGCTTTTAATGTAAGGGCACTTACCTGTTCAGGGATCCCGTGATGTCCTTACCCAAGCCAATTCTTCAATCAGCATCGGGTGCAGGTGCTGGCATCTCTAGTAAGGGAAACAAGAAGTGAAGCCTTGCAGATTCAGAGCTGGTTTCCTACTGTGCATGCGCGAGCCATGCTGCACCTCTTGAATGGTTCCGCTAGTTTTCTGGGACCTAAGATGTGTCCCAGAAGACTGCAGGCAAAGGAGGGGGAGGAAAACTTTAGTCTAAGATCACTGGGGCGATCTGAAACGAAAGTGGAAGCGGTGCTTGTCAAAACCAGGTACCCCCCCCCAAAAAAAAAGTGCTAAACGTGGCAGTGAAGAGGGAGAGGATGCAATCAAGCAGAACTTCCCCTTTTGGGTGAAGTTCTGCTTTAACCACTTGCCGACCTGCCACAGTACATGCAGTATACTGCAGCACGTGCACGCACAATCACGTACATGTGCGTCATTGTGCCTACTCCATGATTCTGATACCCTGCCCCCCTTTGCACCTAGGGGATCATGTGATCACAATTTAAACAAAGCTGTTATGAATCTCATTCATAACAGCTCTGCTTCCTGTAACAGTGAGCTGTGATTGTCCCACAGCTATCACATGGTACATGGGCCAATCAGCACCCTGTACCATGTGATTAGCTGTAACCAATCAGAGCTGTCATAAATGTAAACCATTTATGACAGTTGAAAACATTGATGTTACAATGATCTTGTAACAAAGTGTAAAAAAAATATCCCTGATCACCATCCCAGAGTAGTACATTGTTACTATGGTGGCACTGAACTACTCTGATGAAAGTATGTAAAAAAAGATTAACCACTTCAATACCAGGCACTTAGACACCTTCCCGCCCAGCCCAATTTTCACCTTTCAGCGCTGTTGCAATTTGAATGACAATTGCGCGGTCATGCTACACTGTACCCAAACAATTTTTTTATCATTTTGTTCCCACAAATAGAGCTTTCTTTTGGTGGTATTTGATCACCTCTGCGGTTTTTATTTTTTGCGCAACAAATAAAAAAAGACCGAAAATTTCGAAAAAAAACAAGTTTTTCTTTGTTTCTGTTAAATTTTTTTGTAAATAAGTACGCTTTCTCCTTCAATAATGGGCACTGATATAGCTGCACTGATGGGCACTGATACAGCGGCACTGATGGGCACCGATGAGGTGGCACCAATGAGGTGGCACTGATGAGGTGGCACTAACGGGCACTGATGATGGGCACTGATAGGCGGCACTGATGGGCACTGATAGGTGGCACTGATGGGCACTGGTATGCGGCACTGATAGGCACTCATAGGTGGCACCGATGGGCACACATAGGCGGCACTGATGGGCACTCGTAGGTGGCATTGATTGGCATATATGGGTGGCACTGATGGGTACTTATGTGTGGCACTGATGTGTGGCACTGATGGGCACTGATAGGTGGGCACAGATGGGCACTGACAGGTGGCACCGATGGGCAATGACAGGTGGCACAGATGGGCAATGACAGGTGGCACTGATATAGCATTGCTGGGCATTGCTGGGCAGATCTTTGGAATAATAGTGCCAATCAGTGCCCATTTGTGGGCACTGATTGGCACAGATTTGGCACATGTGGATGGCCATGGGGTACATACCTGGCCATCCACGTTGCCCCTTCCCTGGTGGTCCTAGTGGCATCCCTGGTAGTCCAGTGGGGTGATCTGCGGGGGGGCTGCGCTGATAAACAATCAGCGCAGACCCCCCTTGCCAGGAGAGCCGCCGATCGGCTCTCTTCTACTTGCGTCTGTCAGACGCGAGTGAGGAAGAGCCGATCAACGGCTCTTCCTATTGACAGCGTGATCAGCCGTGATTGGACACGGCTGATCACGTGGTAAAGAGCCTCCGCCGGAGGCTTTTTACCAAGATCAGTGTAGCGGTGTGTCAGACTGACACACCGCTCCACCGATCGCCGCGATGCGCGCCCCCGGGGGCGCGCTGCGGCATGTTATCCTGAAGGACGTCATATGACGCCCAGTCAGGATAACACAACCACTTCCCGGACGTCAATCCGCTATAGGGCGGGCGGGAAGTGGTTAAAAATCTAAATACATTTTTTTTAACATGCTTTCACCAGTGAGTGTCCCAGATCACCGCCACACCAGTCACATGATGACGCTGTACTGTACATTGTGAACAAAAAAGAATATTTAATTTGTTAATTTTTCAACAAATTGTGATAAAAAAATTACAACTTCAAAAAACCTCGCTGTGCCTTTTACTAAATACCTTGAACTGCCTACTTTCCAAAAAGGGGTCATTTGTACTGTCCTGGCATTTTAGCGCCTCAAGAAATGAGATAGGTCACAAGGATTGATCAATTTTCAAATATATATATATATATACATACCATAGTTTGTAGACTCTATAACTTTCACACAAATCAATTAATATACACTTACTGGGATTTATTTTACCAAAGACTTATAGCAGAATACATTTTGGCCTTAATTTATGAAGAAATTTTATTTTATTGTTTTTTTTTATAACCGTAGAAAGTATCAGGGTATTTTTTTTTTCAAAATTTTCATCTAAATAATAAACAATAAAAAAACCAGTGGTGATCAAATATCACTAAAAGAAAGCTATTTGTTTGAAAAAAAATATATAAATTGCATACAGTGTTGCATGACTGAGCAATTACCAGTTAAAGTAGTGCAGTGCTGAATAGCAAAAAATGGCCTGGTCATGAAGGGGGTAAAACCTTCCAGAACTCAAGAAGTTAAAGATGCAGATTTTTGGGGAATGTTTTAGTGAACACATGTGGCCAAAGAAAAATTTGACAGTGTCTCTTTACTGGTCTTTTATAAGTTTTATCTTTCCAGAGAAAAATATCCCAACTTTCACAATCACGACTTATTCATATCATGAGTTTTCAGCAGCACCTATATTTGTAAGCAACTATTTTCAAGGTTTAAACTCTCGAAGGGCAAAATTAGAACAAAAATATCTGATGAGCACCTTGAGAATTCATTAAAAATTGCTACTACATCCATCCAACCAGATATTGATGTGTTACTTTATCAAAAACAGTCACGCTAGTTTTATTTTGCTTGCTTTTACTTTTATAATAAAAAATATTACAAAAAAATAAAGTTTTATTACTCAGATAGGTACATTATCCATATCAGTGATTGTTAAAGAGGAGCTCCAGACATATTTGTAAAAATTAAAAGTCAGCAGCTACAAAAACTGTAGCTACTGACTTTTAATAAACAGATACTAATAACCTGTCCCAGGATCCAGCACTGTGCTCACCAGAGCTGTTTTCTCCACCCGTTTCCAGTCCGCGGTGCCAGCATCTTAACTATGGGGAAACGGCTGTGACAGCTTGCGGCTTTACATTAGGGTGCACACTGAACTTGACTTTCAAGTGCTTTTTTCCCCACATACCCCATGCAGACAAGAGCGCACCAGAATTTTATGATTCGTAATATTACTATGGGTCAGTAAGCGCTTTTGGTATCAAAAGACCCTGTCTTTGAATGCCACTCTCAAGGTCCAAGAATCTCCAACACACTCTCTTTAATTTATTAAAGAGGAGCTCCAGGCTCCTTCAGAAAACAATAAGTCAGCAGCTCCAAATACTGCAGCTGCTGACTTTTAATATTAGGGCACTTACCTGTTCAGGCATCCAGCAGTGTTCTCACCTGAGATGATTATTCTATCTTGACTATGGGAAACCGGCAGTGAAGCTTTGCAGCTTCAAAGTTGGTTTCCTTCTGCACATGCACGCTGCGCTTTGTGAATTGGCTGCAGTCTTCTGGGACCTGTGAAGTGCCCCAGAAAGCTGCTGGGGAAGGAGGGGGAGGGTTAAATTTCGCTGCGGCGAACTGAGCCAGAAGTGGGGGCGAATACCTGTCAAAACTAGGTACTCGCTCCCCCCCCCCCCAAAAGGTCCCAAATGTGGCAGGGGAGGAAGCAGACAAGCGGAGCTTCGGTGGAGCTCCGGTTTAAGCTCATGTGTGGGAATAGATGAACCGCAAACAATATAGTGTACTGTAACCTGTGTTTATTTTATAAAGGTCACAGCCACAGAGACTATCAATATAAAGATCTGCACTCACAAATTCATGTGCCATATACCGGGACCCAGATATTGCAGAGACTGACCACCTCTGTTCCAATACTCAAAACCAGCATGCGTTCCACTGGTAGAAAAGGTGGGGTTTTGACGATTTTTGGCCTCAATCCTTCCATCAGGGCTCCTCAAACCTTCCTTCAGGGCTGCGCCCTCAGCTCCAAACCATACTCCCAGGAATTTGGGGAAATCTGCCTTGAAGCTGAATGGAATCGATGCAGTGGGAGGCAGTAACAACTTTCCGAAGAGCGTGGCCTCTGATTGGCACTACATAGGGTTCTGCCGGGAGACAGTCGCAGCCCTGGGTCCCGCCCCACCTAAAGGATGTGACAGCAGAGTAATAATATACCTGTCCCACAACCAATAAAAATGAACTTTGACAAGAGGCAATGAGCAAGCACTCCACGAGATCTCCCAGGGACAATAATCACATGATCATGGGTGCATGCTCTGGTCTGAGAGTGCTGGGCTGTGGAGCAGGTGGGAGCAGCTGTCTCAGGCTCTAAGTGGCTCGTTGAGAGGCTGAGCCAGGTGCCAGTCCAGGCATCTGGTTGAATCCCAACCATATGGTCGTAATGTTTCCCCAGCATGGACCGGCTGTGTGACATTAGCCGACCGCGGGCTTCAGAATTACAGCCAAACAAGCTCTAGATGTACTTCTCTTTTAAAGGAGGCATGTAAACCTAATGGTAGTCACACCTCTGTGATGTTCAAAATTCCAGATCAAAGTCTGACAACATGGCACAGCACCTTAACCACTTCAATACAGGGTATTTTTACACCCTTTCCGCCCAGACCAATTTTCAGCTTTCAGCGCTCTCACAATTTGAATGACAATTACTCAGTCACCGTACCCAAACAAAATTTGTATCATTTTTTTTCTCACAAATAGAGCTTTCTTTTGTGGTATTTAATCACCACTGAGTTTTTTATTTTTTGCAATATAAGCATAAAAAGTGCGAACATTTTGAAAAAAAATACTTTTTTTTTCGTTTCTGTTGTAAAATTTTGCAAAGAAGTAATTTTTCTTCATAAATTTGGGCCAACATTTATACTGCTACATATCTTTAGTAAAAATAACCCAAATTAGTGTATATTATTTAGTCTCTGTGAAAGTTATATAGTCTACAAGTTATGGTGCAAATCATTGAAAATTTATCACACCTGATGTACTGAAGGCCTACCTCATTTCTTGAGACCCTAACAAGCCAGGAAAGTACAAATACCCCCCAAATGACCCCTTTTTGGAAAGTAGACATTCCAAGGTATTTAGTAAAAGGCATGGTAAGTTTTTTGAAGTTGTAATTTTTCCCCACAATTCTTGGGAAAATTAAGATTTTTTTTATTTTTTTTTACACAAAATTGTCATAATAATAATATTTCTCTCATACAGCACATGCATACTTGCAATGACACCCCAAAATGCATTCTGCTATTCCTGAGTATAGAAATACCTTATGTGTGAGACTTTTACACAGCCTGGCCACATACAGAGGCCCAACATCCAAGTAGCACCTCCAGGCATTCTAGGAGCATAAATTACACATCTAATTTGATTACAACCTATCACACTTTTGAAAGCCCTGGAGCACCAGGACAATGGAAACGCCCACAAAATTACCCCATTTTGGAAAGCTAACACCCCAATGTATAATCTATGAGGCATAATGAGTCTTTTCAACGGTTCATTTTTTTCCAGAAAATGTGGGAATAAAATGAAAACACATTTTTTTTTTACACAAAGTTGTCTATTTATAAGACATTTCCAACACATAGCATGTACATAGCAAAAATGACACCCCAAAATATATTCTGCTACTCCTCCTGAGTATGGCGATACCACATGTGTGAGACGTTTACACAGCCTGTCCACATACAGAGGCCCAACATTGAAGTAGCACCTTCAGGCATTCTAGGAGCATAAATTGCAGATCTCATTTCTCAACCACCTATTACACTTTTGAAGACTCTGGAGCACCAGGACAATGGAAATGCCCACAAAATGACCCCATTTTGGAAAGCAAACACCCCAACGTATAATCTATGAGGCATAATGAGTCTTTTGAACAGTTCATTTTTTTCCAGATGTTTTTGGGAAATGTGGGAAAAAATGAAAATGCATTTTTCTTACACAAAGTTGTCCATTTATAAGATATTTTCAACAAATAGCATGTACATAGCAAAAATGACACACTAAATATATTCTGCTACTCCTGAGTATGGCGATAACACGTGTAATGCCCCGTACACACGGTCGGATTTTCCGATGGAAAATGTCCGATCAGAGCGTGTTGTCGGAAATTCCGACCGTGTGTGGGCTCCATCGGACATTTTCCATCGGATTTTCCGACACACAAAGTTGGAGAGCAGGAGATAAAATTTTCCGACAACAAAATCCGTTGTCGGAAATTCCGATCGTGTGTACACAAATCCGACGGACAAAGTGCCACGCATGCTCAGAATAAATAAAGAGATGAAAGCTATTGGCCACTGCCCCGTTTATAGTCCCGACGTACGTGTTTTACGTCACCGCGTTCAGAATGATCGGATTTTCCGACAACTTTGTGTGACCGTGTGTATGCAAGACAAGTTTGAGCCAACATCCGTCTGAAAAAATCCTAGGATTTTGTTGTCGGAACGTCCGAACAAAGTCCAACCGTGCACGCCCTATAAGACTTTTACACAGCTTGGCCACATATAGAGGCCCAACATCCAAGTAGCACCTCTAGGCATTCTAGGAGCATAAATAAACACACATAAATTCCTGCCAACCTATCACATTGTTGAAGGCCCTTCATATTTCTAATACATAGCATGTACTGTACATACCAATAACAAACCAAAATACATTCTGCTGAGCAAAGGGTAAAGAAAAGATTACCTTTGGTTTTAGTAGTGCAGTAGTCCACAGAGGAGAGCATCGGTCCAGGCAGCAATCAGGAACGTGGACAGCGACAGCAAAACAGGCAACAGGCAGGAATACTGTCCATAGTCAGTACAGGTAGAGATGTTGTCGGCACAGCCAAAGCATTGGTCCAGGTAGCAGGCAGGGATGTGGTCAGCAGCAGCGAAAGGATTGTCCATGCAGAAGGCAGTAATACTGTCCATAGTTAGTACAGGCAGCAGGCAGAGATATGGTCAGTGCAGCCAAAGTATTGGTCTAGGCAACAGGCACATGGTCCATAAAGTCCTGGGTCAGTGCAGGCAGAGATATTGTCAGCACAGCCAAAGTATTTGTCCAGGCAGCAGGCAGGACCATCAAGCTTAGGGCCTCGGTCAGGAAAGAATGGGGACAGGGGTAGAGGCTTCTCCCACTCAAATCGCTTTGAAGCCTCCGGACTCCAGACACTGTTCTGGGAATTACAAAACAAAGATAAAACCAAAAACATTTTTTTTCAACTCAGAACACTCTTCTGGAGCCCCTCACATATGTGAGACCCCTGTGTAGCAGGGTGAAAGATCAGTCCAAGGGGCAGGCAAAAATAGGGTCAACAGGCCAAGGTCAGTGCAGGTAAAAGGCAAAAATAGACGCTAGGCAGAGGCATAGTCGATAGTCCAGGGTCAGTTAACGTGAAAGGCAGAAACATGGTGGATAAACAATGCAGACGGCAGAGGCATAGTCGATAAACAGGCCAGGGTCAGTTCACATGGAAGGCAATGATATGGTTGGTTGAGGCACCAGGGAAATATTCAGGACTGGAATTGAAAACGAGGAAATGGCAGTCTATTAGAAATATGGGCTAATAGTTCACAAGAGTGTGATAGCGTCTGAAGCATTCTCCAATGCAAAGGCCAGGTTGGGAGGGACATTGGGGACAATGGAAACTGGTGTTTCTCCTAACTCCTCTTTTGCTGCACACCCAACATTTTTTTGCCATCTTCTTCCAGTTGCTGATGGTGGAATATTGTGAGGAAAATGGCGCTCGTGCAGCCTGCTGACACAATTGGAGCGAATGCTTTCTGGGGGGGGGGGGGGGGATCCTTGTTGCTAGATCAGGGCAGTGACAATGTCTTCAATAAATTTTAGGAAGGTGTTGGGTGTTTCTGTTGATTTTTGATAGGTGATAAAAGCATTATACATGACCAAATTAAAAAAGTAAATTGCAACTTTTTTATACCAGAAGATGGACTTTCGCATTGATAGATAGGGCTGCAACATTTGATCATTTAAATCCCCCCCCCCCATTAATTTATTGTACTCATGGATACAGGAAGGCTTTCGAATGGGACTGCGTCTTTTGCGAAGTTCCAGCGAGGTGTCATTATGGATGGTGGACATGATGTATACTGTACATCTTTCCTATACCTCCACTTCACAGCCAACACTTCCTCGTTCCTCAAGCTTTACGATTCCCCTCTTTGTAGCCTTGTGGTGACTAGACGCTGTATTAAGCCCTGTTTTTTCTTGCTGTACCGCAGGCCAAAGTATTCAGGTATAGGTGGCGGTAAAGGGGCAAACTAGTATAATAATTATCCATATAAATGTGATACCCCTTTTGTAAGAGTGGGAATGCCAACCCCCAGACAATTTTCCCGCTTATTCTCATGTACAGTGGACACTCAGGGGGCTGGAGATGGGAGTCTTTGCCTTCATACACACGAAAGGCATGCACATATCCGGTGGAGCTTTCATAGAGCTTGTTGAGCTTCAATCTGTACCTCGCCCTCTTACTGGGGATATACTGCTTGATTCCTAGCCGGCCTGTGAAATGGACCAGGGATTCGTCCACAGAGATGTTCTGGTCAGGGATATAAAGTTCAGCAAACCTCTTGGAGAAAAAATCAATTAAGGGGCGAATTTTATATAATTCATCAAAGTCGGGATGATTTCGGGGGGGCACTGCGAGTTATCACTGAAATGCAGGAAGCGCATTATAATGTCATAGCGGGACCTGGACATGATAGATGAAAAAATTGGCATGTGGGGGATGGGGTTGGTAGACCAATATGCATGCACTTCATTTTTTTTTGTTAGCCCCATGTTGAGCGTAAGGCCCAAAAACAATTTAAGCTTCTCCACTATTAGGGGTCTCCATTCAAAAGGGCAGGCATAGCTTGAGCTGGGGTTGTTTTCTATGAATTGACGGGCAAAAAGATTAGTTTGGTCCATGATGCCTTGAACTAATTCATCAGGGAAAAATACATTTAAAAAATCGATTTCAGAGTAACCTTCAGTGTTCACCTGCACACCTGGCTCTGCTGTGAAAGGGGGATTGTGGCTGACCCTGTGCTAGAAGGCAGCCACAATGGGTTTGCCAAGGTACCCAGAAGCTGGGTTTGGGCCCTAATTCTTTGGTGTGAAATTCCAGCGCTTGTACTGGGCCTTTCCTCTTGGGGTCTAGCAGCGCTTGTACTGGGCCTCTCCTTCTGGGGTCTAGCGCCATTGGCATTTGCCGATTGACCATTAGGGTGTCTGGTGCTGCTCATATTCCGAATCAGAATCAGAACTGTAACTGGGTGGTGAGAGCTCCCCGCTGCTCTCATTGGTCAGACTCAGTATTTGATATGCCTCTTCTGGAGTGTATACTTTTCTGGACATAGTAGGACATAGTATGACGTGTGACACTGATGGGCTGAACGTCAGGGACTAATGAGCTGCACATAGGTAGTAATTGGCTGCAGAGACAGGTACTCTGATGGGCTCACGGGACAGGTACTCCTGATGGTATGATAGGCACTCTGACAGGATGACAGGTACTGTGACGGGATGACAGGTACTCTGACGGGATGACAGATACTCTGACAGGAAGACAGATACTCAGATGGGATGACAGGTACTCTGACATGATGACAGGTACTCTGACGTGATGACAGGTACTCTGACAGCATGACAGGTACTCTGACGGCATGGATGACAGGTACTCAGATGGGATGAATGGATGACAGGTACTCTGATGAGCTCAGACAGGTACTCAAATGGGATGGATGCTTGACAGGTTCTCAGATGGGATGTATGGATGACAGGTACTCTGATGAGATGAATGGATGACAGGTACTCTGATGAGCTCAGACAGGTACTCAGATGGAATGATGACAGGTCCTCATTATTCAGGGGCAATCTGGGCGCAGTATATTCACAGTTAAGTGTACCTCACTGTTAACCGCGATCTCCTCCTCACACTGGCTCGGTGTGTGAGGAGGAGAACCCAGTAACAGCCGGTACCCACGGTGTGTTTACATTTGTGACCGGCTGTGATTGAACACTGCCGATCACGTGGTAAAGAGCCTATTTTATTGGCTCTTTACCCTGATCGGGGAGGGGCTTTGTCCGTAACCCTGATCACAGCGCTGCGCACCCCTGGGGGCGCACACGCCGATCTGCATAGTGACCGGCTGTGATTGGACACAGCTGGTCAAGCGGTAAAGAGCCAATTTCATTGGCTCTTTGCCCTGATCGGGGAGGGGCTGTGCCCCGAGGGACACGCCCAATCACCACGCTGTGAGCCCCCAGGGGGCCCGCAGTAGCGGCGAGTAGCAGAGGACATCATATGATGCCCGCCCAGATTGGGAGAGCCCTCCTACAGACGTCATATGACTATACGCCGGTATTGAAGTGGAATCTGAGCATCACAAACCCAAAAAACTATTTAATTAATTTTTAACATATAAAACTGGCTCACCCATCCATCCTTTTCTCCATGCTTTTTTTTTGTTGTTAAAAAAGCACTTTCAAAAACACCCTCTAGCATTTCTGGCTGTGTCCATCTTAAGTAAGTAAGGGCAGGTGATTCTTGTAGCATTTACTTCCTGGAATCCATCTGTCCTTAGCTCAAGCATGCAGGCCGGAGAGTATGTTTAGCTGAGAAAACACCTCCTCCCCTCCTGAAGACTCTTGGGATATATAACATTATTTGCCTGTGCCTGGAAAACAGAAAATAACTGAAGAAATGTAAAAAAAAAAAAGTAAAAAACAAGTAGCTATAATATACTTTCTTAGCTATTTACTAATGATGGCAGCATAAGGGAAAAAAAATTGTAAAAGTTGATTGAGAGAGTGAAGTTCCGCTTGTAAGTTGTTTATACTTTCATATTTTGAGACCGCTCCGGTCACATGATCCGGCTCTCCTGTGCAAGCCAGCAGCAACTGCTGAGGACGGAGTGCCAGGAATGGATGGGCTATAGAAGCCTATGGGTGATGTCACCACTCCAGGCTTTACTAGTGGTTGTCGAGAGCTCCCTCCTTTTCCTTGTTGCATTCCTGGCTGACACAGGGTTGATCATATGACCAGAGTGGCCTGAAAATAGGTAAGTATAGTAAAACCTTGGATTGCGAGCATAATTCGTTCCGGAATCATGCTTGTAATCCAAAGCACTTGTATATCAAAGCGAATTTCCCCATAAGAAATAATGAAAACTCAGATGATTCATTCCACAACCATTTATTCATAGGTCTTTCTGTTTATAGTCCATATAAAAATACTATAGCAATGTGATAGATTGTGTAACCATAAAATGTCCATTCACAAATGGAAGCCTTCACAAGGGGATTAGAAGCAAAATCCAGCAGGAGCTGCAGAGTGTAAAAGAGAAGAGAGGTGCCTCTAAGTTTAGCAATATGGTTACATTTAATGAAGGTACAACATTTAGCAACTCACATGGTTGATGATTAAAACAGGCACATCTAAGTATGCAGACATCTGGGGTAAAGCAGTCCACATAGATCGTCCTCCGTACCACCGGCTCTCACCGCTGTCAGTCTGCAATCATGACCGGGAAGACTACTCTGCAGTAGAGAGATCTGAAAGCGAGGCGTGACACGCTCGTAGAGCCCAACATGGAAGAAATGACGGTGCGGAGGATGGTATATGTGGACAGCTTTACCCCGGATGTCTGCATACTTAGATGTGCCTGTTTTAATCATCAACCATGTGAGTTTCTAAATGTTGTACCTTCATTAAATGTAACCATATTGCTACACTTGGTAGCTTGTCTTGCAAAATGCTCTCAAACCAAGATACTTTCAAACCAAGGTTTTACTTTATATACTGTACATCTTTCTTACAAAGGTTAGTCGGAATGGGTTTTAGGAGTGGGGAGGGAGCATTTTTAAGATTAGTTAGGTTTATCCCAGAATTCCACATTAACCACTTGTCGTCCAGCGCGCGCCAATGTACGTCGGCAGTAAGGCGCTGGCAGGCAAAAGGGCGTACAGGTACGACCCCTTTAAGAAGCGGTGTCGCGAGCGCATGCGCGCAGCTGCGGTCTCAGTGATTGTAGGTCCCGCGGACTCGATGTCCGCCGGGTGCCCGCGATCGTGTCACGGAGAGGAAGAACAGGGAGATGCTTTTGTAAACAAAGTATTTCCCCGTTCTACCTAGTGACAGGACAATGATCTACTGCTCTCTGTCATTGAGAACAGTGATCACTGTCCTGTGTGTTCAAGCCCAGCCCCCTCACAGTTAGAATCGCTCCCTAGGACACACTTAACCCCTTCACCGCCCACTAGTGGTTAACCCCATTCACTGCCAGTGTCATTTACACAGTACTCAATGCATTTTTATAGCACTGATTGCTGTATAAATTACAATGGTCCCAAAAATGTGTCAAAAATGTCCAATGTGTCCGCCATAATGTCGCAGTCCCGATAAAAATTGCAGATCGCCGCCATTACTAATAAAAACAAATTTTAAAAAAATGCCATAAAACTATCCCCCTTTTTGTAGACGCTATAAATTTTGCGCAAACCAATCAATATACGCTTATTGCGATTTTTTTTTTACCACAAATATGTAGAAGAATACATATTGGCCTAAACTTAGGAAAAAAAATGTTTTTTTATATATTTTTGGGGGATATTTATTATAGCAAAAAGTAGAAAATATTGCGTTTTTTTTTCAAAATTGTCGCTCTTTTTTGTTTATAGCGCAAAAAATAAAAACCACAGAGGCGATCAAATACCACCAAAAGAAATCTCTATTTGTGGGAAAAAAGGATGTCAATTTTGTTTGGGTACCACGTCGCACGACCATGCAATTGTCAGTTAAAACGACGCAGTGCCGAATCGCAAAAAGTGCTCTGGTCAGGAAGGTCTGGTCCTCTGGGGCTGAAGTGGTTAAAGTGTTACTAAACCCACAACAGTAAAATCAGTCTGTATATGCAGTAAAGCATGCTTGTTATACTCACTGTGGAACCTAAGGGGCCAATGGTCAGGGCTGGGCTCAGCCCTCCCTTCTCTGAGCTGGCAGCTCAGCTGTCGGCTAATTGCCAGCTCCTATCTCTCCACAGTTACTCAGCTGTTGATGATATCCTGCTCGTCAGTCCTGCCTACTTAAGCCGTCCAGTCCAGAGGATCTCTGCCTTCTCCTTGGTCAACATCACAGAGACTCCTGCATTCCTGTTAAAGACTTGCTTGGCTGACATCCTTTCTGGCTCCAGATCCTGCTTGCTGTTTTACTACGCTCATCTCCAGCTCCCTGACCTTTGGCTTGTCTGACTACCCGTTTCGGTTCCTGAACTCTGGCTATGTTTTGACTAAGTTTGTTCTATTTTCTTTTATTAATAAACAAGTGTGATTTAACTGTACTTCTGTCTCGGTCTGATTTAATTGTTTCTGACAGTAGGCGAAGGCCATGAATTCAGAAGATACAGTTAATCCACTTCTTGGTAATATTTTTTCCAGATTGGATGAGCAAGATCACCACATGGATCAGTTTGCCATGGCGTTACAAACACTCCTGAGTCGCACGGCTCACCTGGAATCTTCCACTGTGTACAACCTGTGTTGCAGGCTGTCCCTGCTGCTGCACCAGTCTATGTGCAGGCACCCGCCTTGAGTATTACCTCTATAAGAGGTATGTCTGGATCCGCTCCGCTTCCCCAGTGATTTGGGGGCGATCCAGTCCAATTCAGAGGGTTTCTCAACCAGGTTGAGATATACTTTGAAATGCTGCCCCGGGCATTTCCCACTGACAGAAGCAAAGTAGGTTTTGTGATATCTTTGCTTTCTGAGAGAGCCTTGGCCTGGGCAAACCCTCTATGGGAGACTCAAAAACCTGTTGTCTTGAGTTAACCTGAGTTTGTGGCCTCCTTTAAAAGGGTATTTGACGTTCCCGCACACTCCGCCTCTGCTGCCAAGTGCCTCATGTCCATCAAACAGAGTATGAGAACTGTTGCCGACTACACCATTGAATTCCGTACTCTGGCAGCAGAGGTTGCTTGGAACAATGAGGCCCTTATGGCTGCTTTTTCTCATGGTCTCTCAGATTCCATCAAGGATGAGATAGCAGCCTGAGATATACCCACTGAGCTGGAGAAGTTGATCACATTTGCCATCCTCATTGACTCTAGACTCAGAGAAAGACTCTCTTTTAAGGAGCGCTTGCGGAAGCCTTCTGTACGTTTGCCTCTGAGCTTTGCAGTCCCACCCATGCCTCCCTCACCTCCCATGCCTCCTAGTACCGAGTCGGTCAGTGAAGATGAACCCATGCACTTGGGCTTCACGCGTCTCTGCGGATGAGAGAACCTTTAGGAGGAGGGAGAGGTTGTGCCTTTATTGTGGCGAAGCAGGTCACTTTTTGAAGTCTTGTCCGACCCGACCAGGGAACGCCCGAACCTTGAAGTCCTTTCACGGACAGACCTTAGGTGGCGTTGTTTCGTCCCCAGTTATCCAGAAGGATAAGCCCCTGGTTTCAGTCACCCTTTCTTGGGCTGAGTTGTCCGTCGAGATACAGGCTCTAATCGACTCTGGGGCTGCAGGCCTGTTCATTGATGCTGCCTTTGTATCGAAGCACTCGATTCTGCTGCAGCTGCATGACACTCCACTTGCCATTGAGGCTCTTGACGGGAGACCCCTACAGCCTGCCCATGTGACTCATGAGATGGTTCCTTTGTCCATAGGGGCTCTTCACCATGAGATAATCCAATTCCAAGTTATCTCCTCACCTAAGTTTCCGCTGGTTATTGGTTATCCTTGGTTACAGAGGCACAACCCCTCTTTTGATTGGCTCCGTGTTGAGGTTCTCTCCTGGTCGCCACAATGCAGTAAGACATGCTTCCAGAAGGTAGCCATGGTCCTGTGCACCTCTTCATTCTCCATCCTGCTGGAGGAGTACCACGATTTTAACGATGTCTTTGACAAAGGTCAAGCCGGTAGTTTGCCTCCGCACCGGCCGTATGATTGCGCAATTGACCTTCAACCTGGTGCCATACCCCCTCGTGGCCGGGTTTACCCTTTGTCGGTCTTGGAGGATAAGGCCATGGAGGAGTTTGTTGCAGATGCACTTTCTTGAGGTTTCATCCCCAAATCCTTGTCTCCTGCTGGTGCTGGTTTCTTCTTCGTGAAGAAGAAGAGTGGTGAACTGAGACCTTGTAATGATTATAGGAGTCCCAACCGTTTCACGATTAAGAATGCCTATCCGATTCCGTTGATTACAGAGTTATTTGACCACCTCAAGGGAGCAACGGCTTTCACGAAGCTTGAATTGAGAGGGGCATACAATCTTGTGAGGATTAAGGAGGGCGACGATTGGAAAACTACGTTTAATACCAGAACAGACCATTATGAATACCTCGTAATGCTTTTTGGCCTTTGTAACGCCCCGGCAGTTTTCCAGGAATTTATTAACGATGTCCTCCAAGATTTGTTGCAGTTATGTGTGGTGGTTTATCTCAATGATATCCTCATATTTTCCAAGTCCCTGGAGAGCCACCACACAGATGTCTGTCGTGTGCTTCAGAAACTAAGAGAGAACAATCTCTATTGTAAATTGGAGAAGTGCTAGTTCCATCGTGAACAGGTTAAATTCCTGGGCTATGTCATTTCCACTGCTGGTTTTTTGATGGACCCAGAGAAAATTTCAGCAGTCCTACAGTGGCCCCGACCCATGGGATTATGTCCTCTGCATTGTTTCCTGGGCTTTGCCAACTATTATCAGAAGTTTATTTGTAACTTCTCATCTCTGGTCAAGCCCCTGACTGATATGACCAGAAAGGACGGTAACCCACAGAGTTGGTCTGTGGAGTCCATTAAGTCCTTTGAGAGTCTCAAGGCTGCCTTTGTCTCTGCTCCTGTGTTGGCACATACTGATCCTAGGTTACCTTTTATCCTTGAGGTTGATGCTTCTGAGACTGGTGTTGGTGCCCTTCTGTCTCAACGTCCTACCTCTGAGAGCGTTATGCATCCTTGTGGCTACTTTTCCAAGAAATTGTCACCTGCGGAGTGCAATTACGAGATTGGTGACAGAGAGCTGTTGACGATCATTTTAGCCCTGAAAAAATGATGACATCTCCTCTAAGGTACCACTGTGCTGGTTCTCATTCTTACTGACCACAAGAATTTCACATTCTTGTCTGAGGCTAAACGCCTCTCTCCCAGAAGGGCGCGATGGGCTCTTTTCTTTTTAAGTTTCATTTACATTGTCTCATTGTTACCCGGTACTAAGAATGGAACGCCTTGACGCCTTGTCACGACAATTTTCCTCCACTTCCAAGTTGGAGTTGGTTCCGGTTCCTGTGATTCCCCCTGATCGTATTCTGACTATGGTTCTCACCAGTCTCACTTCTCCTTTGGGTGACAAAATTCTTGCTGCTCAGGTCCATGCTCCTCCTGAGAAACCTTATGACCGCTGCTTTGTCCCAGAGAGTCTCTGTACTGCCGTGCTCCAGACTTACCATTCTCCCAAGACTGCTGGCCACCCTGGGAAAAATCAACTCTTTTGGGCCATTTCCCAACAATTCTGGTGGTCTAGTTTACGTGTTGATATAACTGCCTTTGTAGCTGCCTGTTCTGTGTGTGCTCAGAGTAAGACTCCACGACACCTTCCAGTGGGCCTCCTACAACCCATACCCAATGGAGAGAGGCCCTGGACCCACCTGTTTATGGAATTAATTGTGGAGTTACCCAACTCCCAGGGCAACACAGTTATCCTTATGGTGGTTGACCGGTTCTTAAAGATGTGTCATTGTATTCCACTTAAGAAGTTGCCCACTTCTAAGGAACTGGCTTACATTTTTGCTCAGGAGATCTTTCGCTTACATGGGTTACCCAAAGTAAATTGTCTCGGACAGGGGTAGTCAGTTTGTGTCCCGGTTCTGGCGAGCCTTTTGTGCACAGTTGGGAATTCAGCTTGCTTTCTCTTCTGCGTATCACCCGCAGTTTAATGGGGCCGCAGAACGAGCCAATCAGTCCTTGGAGCAATTCCTACGTTGCTATATTTCTGACCATTATAACAACTGGTCAGACCTATTACCGTGGGCAGAGTTTGCTCACAACAACAACCTTGAATTCTGCTTCCTGATTATCCCCGTTTTTGGCAAATTATGGTTTCCAACCTTCCATGTTGCCTGACTCGTTTCTTCCGCATAGTATTCCTGCGTTAAAGGAGCATCTCTGTGGTCTTCGTTCCACTTTGGCACGAATCCAGGAGGCCTGATAGAACAGCTCAGTGCAGTATGAAAACTCCATGCACAAGCTAAACCAGGAACTGATAGGAATCACAATGCTGCTATATACTGCTGATGAGAAAAAGTATTTAGCAGTTTATATTTACTAAAATAATTGCATTTTGGGGCCGTGGCCAGGCAGCGCATGTAGCAGGACACACTTCTCCTCAGCTCTGCCGAAAATCCTGGTAATCATCCTTTGGATCACCCATCCAGGCCGCTGATACCTCCGATCGGAACCGCACGCTATCTGGGCCTCAGCAGACCCATTCAGCAGACCCATTCACCCGACTGATTTGCGGCTGCAAAACATGCCAAAACGGGACAAGAATGGTGGCGGCCCGCCCGCAGCACAGGCCCAAGATGGCGCTCTGCCACAGCGATCTCAAAAGGAAAAATATAAGGAGGCTGCCCAGAAACTCCTGTTTGGCAATAAATCATCAAAAGAACTACCGTCACCCACATCTGACCTCAGTGAAGAAGAAGGAAGCCAGCTGGAGATGGATAATACTATTCCACTGGAGGATGGCGCTGGATCCCCTTCTGACTGGGCCGCAGTGAGTACAGTATCACATTCCTATCAGGGCACTCAGACACCAAGTATGCCCCTGGATAATGCTGAACCCACTCTCAAAGACATTCTCTCTGCAGTGACTATATGCAACAGATCCATCTCAACCCTGACTGATGAAGTGAAGAGTGTTAAAGCTGAGATATCCTTTGTGAGACAGGACATGCAAAAGCTGAGAGAGCGCACAGCTGCAGTGGAGAGCAGGGTCAGTGTAATTGAAGATGATTTAGTACCCATGCAGAGAGATTTAAAGTATAACTGCCATCTTGCAGATCAGCATGCAGCGCGTTTAGATGATTTGGAAAATCGCTTGCGCCGCAACAATGTCCGCGCCTTAGGATTCCCAGAAAGGATAGAGGGTAAAGACCCTGTCACTTTCATCGAACAATGGCTCCTCACTACATTTGGAAAAGAAGATTTCTCTCCGCTATTCGCGGTGGAGAGAGCGCATAGAGTGCCATCTCGTCCACTACCCCCTGGCAATCACCCTCGTGCTTTTCTGTTTAAGCTCTTAAACTACAAAGACAGAGATGCCATCCTTGCTAAAGCCAGAACCATGGGAAGTAAGCTGTCTATTGAAAACTCCAAAATCTCCCTGTTTCCGGATTTTTCGGCTGAACTTCAGAAGCAGCGAGCAAAGTTTATGGATGTCAAACGAAGATTAAGAGACCTTAACTTGCCATATGCGATGCTATATCCTGCCCGCCTTAGGGTAGTCGCACTCGGGGAAACCCGCTTTTTTGAACGCCCGGACATGGCGGCTCAATGGCTAGATCGTGAGGATAGGGCCCTTAAAGCTGCCAGACCACAAAGAGATGTCCCTGCTTAAGAGATAAGTCCTAGATATGCAATAACCTGGCAAGACCAGGCCTATTTTTGCTGGGATAGATCCCTGGGCCGTGGAGAGGCCTTAAGATTCAAAAAAATTGTTGTCTAAGGAGGACAGTTCCTACTCTCATATCCGATGTTCAGGCGGTCGAGGAGAACTATTTGTTTGTCTCACCCTCCTCCCCACTTTTTTGTTTCTTTTGCCCCTTTTTTTCCACATTTTTGTCTGCAATTAATGAAGCAATACGTGCCTACCGTAGCTGTGAAACCCCTACGGGAACTAACCTACTGGTTAACTAGGAGTTTTCAAGGCTTTTACCCCCCCCCCCCCCCCCCCACACCTGTTGTGTGGGAAAAGTTAACACTGCAGCCAAGTGGCTGTGTGAACTGCTGACCTTTAGATTCTTGCCATGCAGAGTAACATGCATTAAGCCAACAATTTACTGTCTTCTGTACCTATACACTAACCTACTAATGTATTTCTCTTTGCCTTGCAACATGATTTCATGTCTACAGATACCTAAATGTTCTCTGAAAGGAGAAATCAAGCATGATTTGGGGAGAGGGGGCTTATCCCCCCTTCCAGATAATATGTTATGGTATAACCTAGGAGGTCTGATGAGAATTATGCCGGCCTGGTCAATGATCCTGAAACAAGATGGGGATGGCTAAATTGACCATTGTGACTTGGAATGTCAGAGGACTGGGAAATCCAGTAAAAAAAGTGGCGGTCCTTAGACATCTCAAGTCGCTGAATGCGGGGGTGGTCTGCCTACAGGAGACCCATTTCTCTGCGGACCCTCCCCCCAGCCTCAGTCCACGATTGTATACTAACCAGTTTCATGCAACCCACTCCACTTACTCAAGGGGAGCAAGTATACTGTTCAGAAAAGATATTCAATTCAATTGCATTAGAAAACGCATTGACCCGGCTGGCAGATATGTCTTTCTTCTATGCTCAATTACAGGCCTCAAATGTATTCTTGCTAGCATCTATATACCCCCACCGTATAACTCAGAGGTTATCAGACACCTGGCAGGTTTTATGGCCCAATACCCAGAAGTACCCCTACTGGCAATGGGGGACTACAATAATTTCTTAAATCCTCTCAAAGATAAATTTCCTGTACCTACTGCTGGCACATCTCAGGTGAAAGGTAGCACCCCCTTTGCCAGAATACTTGAAGAAGCGGGGCTGATAGATGTCTGGAGATCCAGACACCCAAACGATAAAAAATACTCCTGCCACTCAGCCTCACATGACTGGTTATCCAGAATAGATTTGGGCCTTGGGAATGACAAGATGCTACATTTAATAGAGGAATCTGGCTATGCAGACAGGCATATATCTGACCACTCGGGACTTTGGGTGACCATTTCATTACCAAGTAGATACAGACGGCCAATATGGAAACTCAATCCCTTTTGGCTCTCGCTGTTTGCCGAACCAGACCCTCTAGTCAGAGCACTTACACTGTTTCTACAGGATAATATTGGTACGACTGGACTGGGGGTGGTCTGGGATGCAGCGAAGGCCTTTTTGAGAGGACAACTTATCAAAACAATATCACGGATTAAAACTGACAACAAGGCTTGGGAACTATTGGTACGAAATAGAGTCACCGAGACTGAAAACGATTATATTAATAACCCCACAGGAGACAATAAGAGGGCATGGTTGAGTGCACAGACAATGTCTGGGCAACTGGCGTTGCAGCTGGCGGAGAACAAACGCTTTTTTTTGCAACAATCACATTTTGAGGAGGGGGAGACGACTGGTCATATGCTTGCAGTAATGGCGCGGTCTCAACAATCGACCTCTCTCATCTCCGCCATCTGTGACGCGCAGGGCGCTCTGAAATGCTCTACTCCTGATATCCTGACGGTCTTTGGTGATTTCTATGCTGATCTCTATACTTCTAAAGTTACACCCACTGACAGTGCAATAACAGACTTCTTAGGTAGCTGTGAACTCCCCAGTCTGCCAATAGAAGATAGGGTCATGCTTAATGCCCCTTTAACTGCAGAAGAACTGGATATCGCCCTATCTCAAACTAAAAAAAAAAGCACCAGGTATAGATGGCCTCCCTTCAGAGATATACAAACGGTACGCTGATTCCATGCTCCCCACACTACTGAAAGTTTACAATGAGGCATTAAAGGAGGGTTCACTGCCAAGCTCAATGAATGAGGCGATCATTATTGTTATATTAAAACCGGGTAAAGATGCGAATTCCCCGGGATCCTATAGACCCATTTCATTGCTCACATCCGATGTCAAGTTGCTGGCCCGGATGTTAGCAAACAGATTGGCCAAGGTAATTCATAAAATAGTACATAGAGACCAATCCGGGTTCATCCCCACGAGATCCACGGCCCAAAATATAAGAAGACTATTCCTGAACTTACAGCTCCCAGTGGACAACACAGGCAATAGAGCAATTTTCTCACTGGACGCAGCTAAGGCCTTCGACAGTGTCGAATGGCCTTATCTGTGGAAAACGCTACAAAACATGGGACTGGGAGATACCTTTATTCGATGGGTACAGCTTTTGTATGCTGCGCCCACAGCCAGGATACGGATTAATGGGGAACTTTCAGAACCTTTTCCTTTATTTAGAGGCACCAGACAGGGGTGCCCATTGTCACCCCTGCTGTTTGCCTTGGCCCTGGAACCTCTGGGAGCAAAAATTAGAGGAGACTCTAGAATAGCGGGATTCCAAAGAGGTATGAATAAAGACGTAGTGTCCATGTACGCAGATGATACCCTGCTCTACTTAGGAGACACAAAAGATTCATTACAAACAGTCATGTCCCTCATTAAGGACTTTGGGGAATTATCGGGCTTCTCCATTAACTGGGATAAGTCAGTGCTGATGCCGCTTGACCCCCTGAACACTCCATTACCACTAGTTGCAGAGATGATACAACAAGTAAGCTCATTCCGCTACCTAGGGATCCAGGTGACCCCTAACCCAGCCACTTATGTTGAACAGAGCCTAACACCCTTATTAATTAAATTCCGTGAAAAAAGCAGGGCCTGGTGTAAACTACCCCTGTCTGTTGTTGGTAGAATTAACCTTATTAAAATGGTCTGGGCACCACAACTGCTTTATATTTTTAACAATTCCCCGGTATGGATATCTAAAAAATGGTTCGATAGAATAGAGACCCAATTCAGAGAACTCATATGGAGAAAAAAAATAGCGAGGATAAAACTATCAACATTACAATATGGCAAAGAGGAGGGGGGACTTGCAGTCCCTCATCCCAGGATGTATTATCTCGCTTCCCAGCTACAACAACTAGGAGGATGGGGCTTGCTGGATCCGAAAGACCCGATTCGTAAACTTGTAATACTAGAAGACAATAACTATTCAGCGCTGACAAATTTGGAGGCGGGATTCCTGCACTTAGACCCGGAAGCTCCTACAGTTAAATTATTGATTTCACTTTGGGCCTATGTCAAAAAACTAATAGGCATCACGGGCTTTCTGTCCAGCACGCCTCTCTGGCGAAATAGACAACTGAAAGAAATACAAAAACTAAAAGGCTTCAAGAGCTGGGAGGACGCAGGCATCAAATATATCTCACAATTATACCAAGATAACACTCTCAAATCATTCCAGCAGATCCAAACAGAGTTTGGGATCCCACATAATAATTTTTATAAATACCTCCAACTGCGACATGCCTTACAAACCCAGAATAGAACTGTCAGGATCCAACCAACAGAACATCCGATTATACAGGATGTATTTATGGATGAAGTTAAAAAGGGCATGATATCTAGATGCTATAATACACTTATAGCACGAATACAAGACCCCTCTAGACTACCATGCAGGCAGCGGTGGGAGGAGGATATAGGAGCAATAGATGGAGACACTTGGGATATATGCCTTATGAATGCCCCCCTGGTATCAATTTCTGTGTCCCAGAAACTTTCACATCTTTACCTACTACATAGGGCGTACAGAACCCCCCTTCAACTTTATAAATGGGGAATTAGGGACTCACCCCTGTGCCCAAAATGTGAACGGGATCATGGAAACTTACTCCACATGATCTGGAAATGCCCCAAGCTATTCAGATATTGGAAGGAAGTACTGGACACGATTTCAGAAGTATATATGATACCTCTTGAGAGAACTTCAGTGGTCTGTGTACTGGGGGGAATAGATGAAGAGTTGGCACCCCCACCTACACGAATAGCGCTTATTCGTTTACTATACATAGCGAAGAAACTAATTGCCCAGTGGTGGATTACCCCGCGAGTTCCCACCAGAGGGCAATGGATAGACAGCGTGAACAGGCTCCTAATAAGAGAAAAAATAACCTACCAACATAGGAAGGCTCCACAAAAATTCCTCTCCATATGGCAGGCGTGGTTAGACGTTCCTGGTTTGGCCCCGCACCAATTAATTAAAGATAGGTTACTCTTGGGTTGATGTAGACTTGACTACTGTATAGAAACTGTACGCATGCAAGGAAGTGTGAAATATAAAAAGAGACAGCCCCTGTGGGATATATGACAGTATATATGATGAGGTACTGCATGGCAAGGTTTTACTCTGATTTGTTCCTATCTTTCTTTTTCTCTCTCTCCTTTTCTCTATTTCTCCTTTCTTTCTCTTCTATTTTACTTTTTTTCTTTACCGATGAATACTATATTGAACTAAACATAACGAATCAAGACAAGGTTGTCGGAATTATAATGTAGTAGAGTTGATTTTGATACTACTGTTAAATGAACAACGGGTTCGCTATTTTTATACTCTAAGATGATCAGAGATCACTAGAGCTTTCAGCATATAAGGGTAACATTATTATAGCTGGTACTTGCTTAAATTTGTACCTTATTTGGAGTCATACTCCTTGCGAATTATATTACATGTAATGCCGCGTACACACGGTCGGACTTTTCGTCTACAAAAGTCCAA
The DNA here is from genome assembly GCA_037952835.1 of Lithobates septentrionalis. Classification (NCBI taxonomy): domain Eukaryota; kingdom Metazoa; phylum Chordata; class Amphibia; order Anura; family Ranidae; genus Lithobates; species Lithobates septentrionalis. Next base: position 1,375,460 of record JBBDGP010001940.1, on the reverse strand, counting down.
CGGACGCTGACGGACTAAAGCTGGCTGGTAATCCGATCGTGTGTGGGCTTCTCCGGACTTTCAACATACTTTTTTAGCCTCAAATCCGACGTACTTTAGATTTGAAACATGCTTCAAATCTTTACTTCGTAACTACGACGGACCCCGAAATCCGCTCGTCTGTGTGCTAGTCCGACGGACAAAAAGCCACGCTAGGGCACCTATTGGCTACTGGCTATGAACTTCCTTATTTTAGTCCGGTGTACGTCATCACGTAAGAATTCGATGGACTTTTGTGTGATCGTGTGTAGGCAAGTCTGTTCGTTAGAAAGTCCGCCGCAAGTCCGTCGAAAGTCCGCCGAAAGTCTGCCGGAAGTCTGTCGGACAGGCTGTCTGACTTTTGTAGACGAAAAGTCCGACCGTGTGTACGCGGCATTAGACCTTTTATAATTAAAAGATAAGGGTACGATAGGTGATATTCCTGATAGGATATAATCGGAACTGTCTTACAATAATCTTAGGTAGCTGATAAATGTTCCCATAACATGCTTTGTGAGAATTCCGAAATATGTATATGTTATGTACAAGTATCTGTATGCTATCTGTATTTGTTTTTTTTATGCAAAATAAAAACCTTTCTGATTAAAAAAAATAATTGCATTTCCATGTTCTGTGTACTGTGGGAGGCCAGATATAGTGAATGCAGGGTCCTGGGTTTAGTTACACTTTAAGCTGGCTTTACACTAGTAGATTTTCATTAGAAATGTTTAATTTTAAGAATGTTTGCTGCATTTTCTAATCGTTAATGGGGTCAAATCAGCATTTGTTTTCAACTGCAGTGATGAGACAATTCAAAGGAGCAAGATGGGAAAACTATTTTTTGACTGGTGAAAAAAAGGGAGAAAGGCTGGTGCCATGGAAGTCTTTTAAAACATTGTTTTATTAATGCAGGTGAACAACAGTCAAAAAATCCAACGTGTTTTGGCCATTAGACCTTATTCTTGGCTCATGGCAGCCATGAATAAGGCTGATGGCCAAAACACATTGGCTTTTTTGACTGTTGTTCACCTGCATTAATAAATTGATGTTTTAGACGACTTCCATGGCACCAGCCTTTCTCTCTTTTTTGCATGGATTGCACATGTAGATTTGCAAAGACTTCCCAGGCTAAGTGCTGTATTCTTGAGGCTGACCAGGCATTACGCAGGAGGTTGTAGCTTGAATGCAACTGTTCCAGTACTTTTTGATTGACAGTTGTAAAGCTATCAAATGTACTAAGAAGTATCAAACAAATGTTTGTATGAAAATCTACTAGTGTATACCCAGGCAGTGTTGCCAACCGCCAGTATTTTTACTGGCAGCCAGTAAAAAATGGGCACTTTTCTCCTGCCAGTAAATGCCAGTGAAAGAAAAAGGTTGCGAGTAAAAAATATGACAATGACGCTTGTCCGAGACCATCCAAATGACTGCTACCGTGTGTTCGGACTGTGTCGGCAGTGTGTCACATGGAGTCATTGTGCAAGAGCAGCTGGAGCCTCATGTGCAGGTCTGTGGAACGGGAGGAAGACAAGCCGGGAGTAGACTGAAGGGACCACCTGGCATGGAGAAAGAGGGTCACTGTGACTCAGGAGGGGACGTGTCATGTTGGTGAGGTGTCATCATCATCTGTGCTGCTGCACACTGCTGTCGATGTCAATGTGAGAGTCAATTTCATGTGTGTGTGCTGCCTATTCTAATTTATTGACCTTAGATCACTTTGCTAATTGCATATTTTACTTGTTTGTAGGCTAAAAACTGAAATTTGCACTTAAAACTGTCATTTTGTAACTTTTGGATATGTCAGTAAAAACTTGGCTGTGCCAGTAAATTTTGGTTGTCCTGTCAGTAAATTTCAGTCTGGTAGGTTGGCAACACTGTACCCAGGTTTAGAGAGGCATTTTGGATCAATATAATGATCATGTGTCCTTGTATCAGATGACCTTGGAAAGGGGCATTGTGCTGTTCATAAAGAAAGAGAAAGATCAGCTTGCATTTCCTGATCAAGAACTAACTGTCCAAATGTGAGATTCCATCAGAAAATTCTGCAACAGGCAGGGTCCTGGCACTATGAAGTCTCAAACTTTTCCAGGACTGGTGTTGTCAGCGCGCATAATACATCGTACTGGTTGAGAAAACAGTATATTGGAGTAGGACCAGGTGCCCATGGATTTGTAACTTGGGCCAATTGGAGGAAAAGGAAGGAAGTATGTATATGGATCGTGGAACTGGAACCCTGGATGAAGGAGGTGATGACCAGCACACATGGTATTCGCACAGTGACTTCAATGTGTAATTAGAAATGTTAAACTGGGTTTACAAATAGACTCTGGAATATTTCATGAGCGCTGGTAAATACTCTACACTTACTGTATATTTCAAGACTTGTTTGATGCATCACAAGATTTAAGAGACTTGCAGGACGGGCTTTTGGTGTTAGATAACATTGGCTTGCATTGCTCCTGGAAGGTCTGGCTGTCCTAGATTGTCTTCTGTTGCCACCTTTTTGCCAATTCAAAGATTCCGGTAATCAGCAAAAGAAAATGAGCCCTCAGCAACCACCATAAATGCATCTGATCAGAAGGCACAGCTGTCCCTGCAGCTCAGCAGCCACCCTAAATGCATCTGATCAGAAGTCACAGCTGTCCCTGTAGTTTAAGGACATGTATTTTTTTAACCACTTCAGCCCCGGACCATTTGGCTGGCCTGCGCCGTTTTAACTGACAATTGCGCGGTCGTGCAACGTGGCTCCCAAACAAAATCAACGTCCTTTTTTTCCCCACAAATAGAGCTTTCTTTTAGTGGTATTTGATCACCTCTGCGGTTTTTATTTTTTGCGGTATAAACATAAAAATAGCGACAATTTTGAAAAAAATGCATTATTTTTTACTTTGTTATAATAAATATCCCCAAAAAATATATAAAAAAAACATTTTTTTCCTAAGTTTAGGCCGATACGTATTCTTCTACATACTTATAGTAAAAAAAAATCGCAATAACCGTATATTGATTGGTTTGCGCAAAAGTTATAGCGTCTACAAAACAGGGGATAGTTTTATGGCATTTTTATTAATAATTTTTTTTTTACTAGTAATGGCAGCGATCAGTGATTTTTATCATGACTGCGACATTATGGCAGACACGTCGGACAATTTTGACACATTTTTGGGACCATTAGCATTAATATAGCGATCAGTGCGATTAAAAATGCATTGATTACTGTAAAAATGTCACTGGCAGTAAAGGGGTTAACACTAGGGGACAGTGAAGGGGTTAATGTGTGTCCTAGTTTGTGTTCTAACTGAAGGGGGATGGGGACTGTGCAGGGAAGCTTACAGATCGCTGCTCATACTCTGTATGAACAAACGATCTGTCAGTTCTCCCCTCAGAGAGCCGGAAACTGTGTGTTTACACACACAGTTCCGGGTTCTCCGTGTGCCTCGAGTGATCGCAGGAGCCCAGTGGTGATCGAGACCGCCGGGCTCTCGCGCCGGCTCGGGGGGCGCGCGCGCCCCTAGTGGCCACAGGGCAAAGCGACGTTACATAACGCTGTTTCGCCCAGCAGTGCCATTCTGCCGCAGTACAACTGCAGCGGCTATTCGGCATGTGGTTAAATATATTCTGATATAATGTCATGTGTGTGTAAAAAACTGGTAATGGGAATGTAGTGCTACCCCCCCCCCTCCTCAAGAACCGCTTAGTATTTTGGGTTCTCTGTTCTGCAACTCGGCTCTAAGAACAACCTCAGCCCCTCTGACACACCAGGAAATAGACACAAGACTGTTTAGTGGTAAATAAACTCAATGTATTGGTATGGGTTCGAATAAATGATGGTTTGGGCATAAATGAACACACAGACAGTAGGTTCAGACACAGTCTGCTAGACAGTGTAATTACTATGCCAAGGTAACGTAGAATAGAGTTCTGTACCACTAGACTAGGATTAAGTCATGAATCAGTAATAAAGAGTGCATATAAGCATTAACTGCAATGTAAATAATAACACTATAACTATTCTGGAGCGCACTCTTGGAGAATGTAGTGAAATGTCCCCTAAAAGGTACCTCTTAGCATAAGCAACAGGTAAAGGTCTCTGTGTAACAGCTGTAAAGGAACAATATTTAGTCCTAACTCTTCAGCTGGCAAGTGTTGGGGCCCAGTTGTACAATTTGTAACTTAGTTATACGGCGGCAGAGCGGCTCTCCTGTGCTGGATCACGTACCTAGTTGATTTGACACAGCACAAGCTAATCAGCAGGTGCCGGCCAATAGATGGCTGCAGGCACCCACCTATCAGCGAGGAGAGACACAGAACGGAACTCTACCTATGTAAACAAGGCAGAGCTCTGTTCTGATGGGGGGGGGGGAGTGATGGATTTTGTGTCCCGGTTTTGCTGTTAGATGTTTAACCCCTTCCCAGCCAGTGTCATTAGTACAGGGACAGTGCATTTTTCTGATCACTGCCTTAGTGTCACTGGTTCCCGCAAAGTGTCAGTTAGTGTCAGACTACCCACCGCAATATCGCAGTCTATAATTTGCTGATTGCAGCCATTACTAGTACAGTGGAACCTCAGATTGCGAGTAACGCGGTTAATGAGCGTTCCGTTATACAAGCTATTATATTTTTAAAATCCTGACTCGGTTTGCGAGTGTTGTCTCGCAAAACGAGCAGGATTCAAGCCTCTGTGGTGTGCAGCACTGCATTTGGCCAGAGGTGCGGGGGCGCAGATGACACTCGGAGCGGTTTGGAGCCACTCGGAAACACTCGGAAATACTCCATTCCCGAGTGTTTCCGAGCCTTTCCGAGTGCAGGAGAGCGATTTCCGAGTATTTTTGAGTCTCTCTGGTGCCCCCCCATCTCTGGCCACATGCAGTATTGCATGCAATAGAAGTCAATGTGGATCAATTATCTTCGTTTCCATTGACTTCTATGGGGAAAGCTTTGATATGTGAGTGCTTTGGATTACAAGCATTCTCCTGGAACGGATTATGCTCGTAATCCAAGGTTCAACTGTATAAAAAAAAAGAAAAAAGTACTGTATAGATAGATAGATAGATAGATATATATATATATATATATATATATAAATATATATATATATATATATATATATATATATATATATATTTAGATTACTAAAAATATGTAGCAGAATACATATTGACTTAAATTTATGAAGAAAATATATTTTTTACATTTTTAATGGAATGTATTTTATTTTATCCCAGAAATTAAAAAAATATTGGTTTTTTTTTTTTTCTAAATTGCCTGTATTTTTTTGTTTATAGTGCAAAAAATAAAACAACCCAGTGGTGATCAAATATCACCAAAAGGAAGTTCTATTTGTGGAAATAAAATGGCATAAATTGAATTTGGGTACAGCGTTGCATGACCACGTAATTGTCAGTTAAAGTAACTCAGTGTGGTATCACAAAAAATGTCTTGGTCATAAATCTCCAAAGTGGTTAATGAGATCTACTCTCAGAGTGTAACTGTTCATAACTCTCAGGGAAAAAAAATTTCTATTTTTTTCACTGACAACATGCCTTCTAGTGTATGATCCATAGGCATATATAGAGAAAGTTAAAGCTTCTCACTGGGTTTAGTGACTCTTAAATAGTCTGCAGCTAGTTAAGTCGGAAATTCCAATCTCCATGCTTGTCTGGGTCACTGATGTTTGAAGTAGTGAAAGCATAACAGCTAGAGAACTATGTACAAACAGTTAGTAATAGCTTCTATATTTACTGTATGTCATAACAGGATCACTGTAGCAGGCTGACAGGTTAACCTATCTCAATCCACTAACAATAGAATTACACGCTTTAATGCATTTGATGACTATTCTTTTGAGAATAATATGTCTCACTTGGTCAAGCTATTTCTTTACTGTAAACAATTATTAAAGTGTTTGTAAAGCCATTTTTTTTTCATTTTTAGTTTAGGATGGTGTGAGAAATCGTTAGAAACCCATGTTAGTTTTTTTTTTTTTGTTTTTTTTAAATCGGATCTTCTTTTTATTTTTATATAAAGACAACTGGGGGGAATTGCCTTCTGTTTGTCCTGGTCACCATTATCTCTTTTTAGCTGTTGCAGGAACAAAAAGTGAGGGGAACCTTATAGCGTGACACCGATACCGATACTAGTATCGGTATTGGTGCCGATACCGAGCATTTGCACGAGTACTTGTACTCATGCAAATGCTCTGATGCTTAATCTGATACCTGGGAAAGAAGAGGCATCACTCCTGGAAGTCAGTGGGCAGAGAGGGCCTCAACAACATGCTGGCAGCAGTGGCAGGTAAGCTGGCCAGGGCACAGCCGCTATGTTCCCAATTCCGGGTGTTCTGTCAGAATCCGCGACCCATCACATTCGGTAATGGAAGTCAGAACACCGCAAGGCCAATCTTGGTACACCCTGTACTGGACTGCAGTAAGCCTGCAGTCATAAGGCGACAGCGGACATCTTATTACACCCAACCCATAGAGTTTACTAACTCTATGGGCTGGGTGTAACAAGATGTCCGATGCCGCCTTCTGACTGCAGGCTTAGTGCGGCTGAGTGCAGGATGTACCAAGATAGGCATCGCAGTGTTCTGACGGAACTTCACTTCCATTACCGAATATGACGGGACAGCCACTTGTCTATCTTGATAGCAGAATTGAATCCTTTAAATATTAGTTGTCTCAGGCAATTGTCAATCAGTACTGCCTTTCAGTGCCTGCTCCTCAGTGCTGTGCCACCCATTGGTGCCACCTATCATTGCCCATCAGTGCCATCTCACCAGTGCTGCCCATCAGTGCTGCGTATTAGTGCCTCCTCATCAGTGTCCTTCAGTGCTGCCTCATCAGTGCCACCTAATCCTATCAGTGCTGTATATTAATGCCTCCTCATCAGTGCCACCCCATCAGTGCAGCCTCATTAGTGCCACCTATCTGTGCTGCATTTTAGTGCCACCCTATCAGTGTCCATCAGTGCAGCCTCATCAGCTCACATCAGCGAAGGAGAAAAATTACTTATTTACAGAATTTTCTGGCAGAAACTAAGAAAAACTTTCACATGACATTAAAAAAAAGTATCAGTATTGGCGAGTACTTGAAAAAAAGTATTAAAAAAGTGGTATCGGTGCAACCCTAGAACCCCATTTACATGTAGCCACTGTAGCCGCAGGAGCCACCATTGTTTAGTTTGGTCTGCTTAAGACTTCATGGGCTGGGAGTTTAATTACTCCCCTCTAACTCTGGGAGAAGCTTCTGGAGATTAGAGCGGGAGGATGCAAATACCCGGCCTGAATATTTAGTAGGGTCTATCCAATCCCTGGAGAGGTGTTCTCAGATGGTGGATGGGTTCCTATTAAATAGGCTGGAGTCCAGAGGAGAAGTTCTTTTTAATTTCCTATATGGGAATGGATCTGTGAGTTCCAGGGGCTCAGGGGCTGCTTGCCTTGAAGCACTCCTGGGCTGGATGCTGGACTTCTTTGCTGGTGCCCTGCCTATAGACAGTGTATGCTTGGGACCCCCTGAGTAAAGCCTCGTCTCTTGAGCTGAAGTTTTCTTGGTCTCAGGCCATGAAACGTGGACTACCTCAGTCTTCTAAGACTGTCGCTACATTTTTGGTGCATGGTCCGCAGTTGTGCGCGTATACTGTCCTAGCTGATTATCATTCCTTTGGGAATTACTAGTGCTACTATCAAGATAGAAGTGTCCTCCATTATCAATCTATTCCGTTTTGCGGTATCCTGTGTCACTCCCGATCCCCTCCCAAGTTTTGCCAGCAATATATTTACAAAAGGACACCCCTAAACTGTTTACTGAGCCAGAGTGGATGAATTATGGCTGTGTGTTTGGCTGCCCTGCGCTGATTAGAGAAAGAACCTGTGTACATTAACAGCGGCTGCTCCGGGGATAGCGCTACAATTCCAATAGGTAAGGCCTCGTTCACACAGGCACTGAAAGCAATATACAATAAACGGGCCATTTTTTGCAGCGTGTCTACCATCCATGTGTTCTATTGGGATGTACACAGCCGCTTAGACTAATGTGACAGGGGTGCAGGTGAGCAGACAAGAATGTATGACAGTGTGCGTTTGGGGCCTCTCACCTGCATACACCTGTCACACTAGGATAAAAGTGTATGGCTGGGCAGCAGTGGCGTCTCCAGCTTTCATATTTAGGGGGGGCACATGGGGGGACAGGGACAAAAGTAGGGGGGCAACTATAAAATGCATATATATAGATATATATATCTATATATAGATATTTATATCTATATATAGATATATAGATATAGATATATATAGATATATAAATATATACTGGGGCCCTTTACTACGACCCCACAATGGCCCTTTCACATGTTCTGCAGTGAGCTCCCTTCCTACTTTATTGGGGTCCCCCAGGGTGGCAGAAAACAAGATATAAATGTCACCAGCATACCAAGAAAATATAAGGATCCAAAGCAGTGGGAGAACTATCAGGGTTGCAAAGGTTGTCTTGCCTCCGGGCCCTGGTGTTCTGCCACTGTGGGGTTTCCCAGCCTCCTCTTGCTGTCCTGCCCCTGCTATTGACTGCTCTGGTCTGGCATCTCTTGGAATTTACAGGCTGGTTCTCCTGTCCTAAGGAAGGGAGAAATCAGTCTGTTTTTTCAGTAACTGAGAGTCCTGGTGGAGTCCTTCCTGCAACTCGCTCTTCTCCCTACCAATGAGGATGCAGGGGAAGGAGCAGATCGGGCGGCCGTGGTTGTGTGAGCGCTCGCATTATGCAGTGTCAGCAAGCAGAGGGAGGGGGCAGGAATCACCCTCAGGAGCTGACTGGGGACTCTCTCCCTCTTAGACATTGATTTTTTGTAAAAAAAAAAAAAAATGTTATTGGGGGGGGGGGGGGGGCACATGGTGGGGCACAGCATAATGTTGGGGGGGTCAGGGCCCCTTCTGCCCCCCCCAGGGACGCCATTGCTGGGCAGAAACTGCACATTAATAGATTTAGGTGGACTGCCTAAACACAGCACCCAGAAATAATAGCCTGATCACAATATAAGGGCCTTAACGCCTGTGTGAACAAGGTCTTAATCTGTTCTGGTGACAGCTGCTTAAAGGGATTATTCTCTTCTTTAGCAAAGATCCCCTCTTATTCCTCGTATTTCCTGGAACAGTAAGTAAAGGGAAATATTATTGACGTGACACAAAAGAAAAAAAAAAAACTGACAGTGCTGGTAACCATTTATTACTCAAAACTTAACAATACGTTTTGGCTTTACATACACTTTAACCACATTGTGCAAATGGATGTACTTGTACGTCCTTAGGTTTCATTGGTTCTACCAGGATCATGTCTGCAGCTGCAGCCTTGATCCCAGCATTTTTTTTTTTAGCCAGCTTTGCTCTATATTGTAAAAGAGATTTGAGTGGCTACACAGCTGCCAATTCACTTTTACAGGGGGAGGAAGGGGGTCTCTCTGCCCTACTGCCTCCTGCTGCCTTCCTGGGCTCTCCCATTCCACCCGGAAGCCCGGGACTGAAGTGGGGGGTTGGCATACCATATAGATGAAAGAGGAACTTTGGTTCCCCAATCATCTCTATGGTGTATGAAACCAAAAGTGACGAGGATTTTGTCACTTCTGGTTTCAGTTTGCTGTTCACAAGTCATTAACAAAATGCATATGAAAAGAAAGGGGGGGGAGGACACCTTAAAGTCGTCCAATAGTAGGTTCTAGGGTGACAAACGGGGGGAGGGGAATTCCCTCCCACTGTGGTAATTAATCAGATTAATATGTCTCTCATGTCACCCGTATCATTAATCATATAACTCAGTGGTATGTAGCTGACTAGCTGTCAAACGGTTGTTCAATGGACCATAAAGCATATGTAAGAAAGGGAAGGAAGGGGTCAAGAGGAGATCCCCCCAAAAAAAGATGGTCCGCTCAAGAACAAACAGTTGAACCTACAAAAACTTTATTGTGTCACAATATGTAGAAACATAATCCAACAACCATGTGTATTTAAAAATAGGGCAGATAAAAGTCCTATTGTGTGCTGGTGGCCACCACAGACATTACACATATATCTCATGCATTCATGCACTCACACTCATCAATTAAAGTCACTAGAGACCCGGGTCTATACTATTTCACTGGAATTCCAGAGCTGGATTGGCTACATGAGTGGGTAGACTAGGTCCTTGTAGGTAAAGTGCAAGTGCTAATACACAACAAAAGTCCCCTCGGATGTGAACCAATGGCTGGTTAGACATATATATGTCAAATTTGACCCATGTGCAGGTGGCACACAGACTCTCACACTCTAACTACAATATCCTTCCAAATTGGATGTGAACATCCCTAACGATCCTGATCGGATCAATCAAGATTTGGGATATCAGGTGAAACCTCTGCGGTGAACACGGATGCCGAGCGTCTCTCCGGATTGTTTATACTATTGGATATGAGACACTAACAAGCTTGACCCTTGTGACTCACCTTACCTTCTGCCGGAGGATACCCGGAAGTAACCCGTTCATGCCCACAACAAGCTAATACCGCATGAACGTGTTTTCAAACCCACACGAACGCGGCCATCAGCAACTCCTTTGGGCTCTACTCCTTCTTCACTGAAGACGTCAGACGGTGAGCTAAAATGTACCCTCACATTCATGAGGCATTTTGTTTATGGCCATCTCCCGTCCATCCTTAAAAGCCCTCTATGTGAGGTTGCTTGAGCTGCAATTGTTCACCACACAATCAGGACACCGTTTCCTTCCTTGGCTCTGGTTGAATGACACACATATATATGTCTAACCAGCCATTGGTTCACATCCGAGGGGACTTTTGTTGTGTATTAGCACTTGCACTTTACCTACAAGGACCTAGTCTACCCACTCATGTAGCCAATCCAGCTCTGGAATTCCAGTGAAATAGTATAGACCCGGGTCTCTAGTGACTTTAATTGATGAGTGTGAGTGCATGAATGCATGAGATATATGTGTAATGTCTGTGGTGGCCACCAGCACACAATAGGACTTTTATCTGCCCTATTTTTAAATACACATGGTTGTTGGATTATGTTTCTACATATTGTGACACAATAAAGTTTTTGTAGGTTCAACTGTTTGTTCTTGAGCGGACCATCTTTTTTTGGGGGGATCTCCTCTTGACCCCTTCCTTCCCTTTCTTACACAAGTCATTAACGGCTTGTAAAGCGTCTGATCTAACCGAGAGCACCTGTCACTTCCATGCTATCACAAGGGATGTTGTTCATCCCTTATAATAGCAAAAAAGTCTTTTTTTTTTATTAACCACTTCAGCCCCGGACCATTTGGCTGGCAAAAGACCAGAGCACTTTTTGCGATTCGGCACTGCGTCGCTTTAACTGACAATTGTGCGGTCGTGCGACATGGCTCCCAAACAAAATTGACGTACTTATTTCCCCACAAATAGAGCTTTCTTTTGGTGGTATTTGATCACCTCTGTGGTTTTTATTTTTTGCGCTATAAACAAAAAAATAGCGACAATTTTGAAAAAAAACGCATTATTTTTTACTTTTTGCTATAATAAATATCCCCAAAAATATATTAAAAAAAAACATTTTTTTTCCTCAGTTGAGGCCAATACCTATTCTACATATCTTTGGTAAAAAAAACTCGCAATAACCGTTTATTGATTGGTTTGCGCAAAAGTTATAGCTTCTACAAAATAGGGGATAGTTTTATGGCATTTTTATTAACTTTTTTTTACCAGTAATGGTGGCTATCAGCGATTTTTTATCGTGACTGCGACATTATGGCGGACAGATCGGACAATTTTGGAGCTATTTTGGGACCATTCACATTTATACAGCGATCGGTGTGATTAAAAATGCATTGATTACTGTGTAAATGTGACTGGCAGTGAAGGGGGCGCTGTAGGGGTTAAGTGTGTCCTAGGGAGTGATTCTAACTGTGGGGGGATGGGCTATGTGTGACACGACACTGATCACCGTTCCCGATTACAGGGAACTGTGATCAGTGCCCTTGTCACAAGGCAGAATGGGGAAATGCTTGTTTACATCAGCATTTCCCCGTTCTTCTGCTTCGTGAGACGATCGCGGGTATCCCCACGGACATCGAGTCCGCGGGACCCGCGATCACACTCACAGAGCTCGCGGCGGGCGCGCGCGCGACCGCAAGCCACTTCTTGAAGGGCAATGTACAGGTACATTAATATGCCTGTACGTGCCCTTCTGCTGATGTACAGTGCCTTGCGAAAGTATTCGGCCCCCTTGAACTTTTCAACCTTTTGCCACATTTCAGGCTTCAAACATAAAGATATAAAATTTTTATTTTTTGTGAAGAATCACCAACAAGTGGGACACAATTGTGAAGTGGAACGAAATCTATTGGATTGTTGAAACTTTTTTAACTAATAAAAAAATGAAAAGTGGGGCGTGCAAAATTATTCGGCCCCTTTCCGTTAATACTTTGTAGAACCACCTTTTGCTGTGATTACAGCTGCAAGTCGCTTGGGGTATGTCTCTATCAGTTTTGCACATCGAGAGACTGAAATTCTTGCCCATTCTTCCTTGCAAAACAGCTCGAGCTCAGTGAGGTTGGATGGAGAGCGTTTGTGAACAGCAGTTTTCAGCTCTTTCCACAGATTCTTGATTGGATTCAGGTCTGGACTTTGACTTGGCCATTCTAACACCTGGATACGTTTATTTGTGAACCATTCCTTTGTAGATTTTGCTGTATGTTTGGGATCATTGTCTTGTTGGAAGATAAATCTCTGTCCCAGTTTCAGGTCTTTTGCAGACTCCAACAGGTTTTCATCCAGAATGGTCCTGTATTTGGCTGCATCCATCTTCCCCTCAATTTTAACCATCTTCCCTGTCCCTGCTGAAGAAAAGCAGGCCCAAACCATGATGCTGCCACCACCATGTTTCACAGTGGGGATGGTGTGTTGAGTGTGATGAGCTGTGTTGCTTTTACGCCAAACATATCGTTTTGCATTGTGGCCAAAAAGTTTGATTTTGGTTTCATCGGACCAGAGCACCTTCTTCCACATGTTTGGTGTGTCTCCCAGGTGGCTTGTGGCAAACTTTAGACGAGACTTTTTATGGATATCTTTGAGAAATGGCTTTCTTCTTGCCACTCTTCCATAAAGGCCAGATTTGTGCAGTGTACGACTGATTGTTGTCCTATGGACAGACTCTCCCACCTCAGCTGTAGTTCTCTGCAGTTCATCCAGAGTGATCATGGGCCTCTTGGCTGCATCTCTGATCAGTCTTCTCCTTGTCTGAGCTGAAAGTTTAGAGGGACAGCCAGGTCTTGCTAGATTTGCAATGGTCTGATACTCCTTCCATTTCAAAATGATCGCTTGCACAGTGCTCCTTGGTATGTTTAAAGCTTGGGAAATCTTTTTGTATCCAAATCCGGCTTTAAACTTCTCCACAACAGTATTACGGACCTGCCTGGTGTGTTCCTTGGTCTTCATGATGCTCTCTGCGCTTTCAACAGAACCCTGAGACTATCACAGAGCAGGTGCATTTATACAGAGACTTGATTACACACAGGTGGATTCTATTTATCACCATCAGTCATTTAGGACAACATTGGATCATTCAGAGATCCTCGCTGAACTTCTGGAGTGAGTTTTCTGCACTGAAAGTAAAGGGGCCGAATAATTTTGCACGCACCACTTTTCAGTTTTTTATTTTCTAAAAAAGTTTAAAACATCCAATAGATTTCGTTCCACTTCACAATTGTGTCCCACTTGTTGGTGATTCTTCACAAAAAATTAAAATTTTATATCTTTATGTTTGAAGCCTGAAATGTGGCAAAAGGTTGAAAAGTTCAAGGGGGCCGAATACTTTTGCAAGGCACTGTATATCGGCGTGAGCTGGTCGGCAAGCGGTTAAAGAGATGGTGTCAAAAAAGATCATTTTAAATAAAATAATTAATAAAACATTAAAGTGCCCCTGTCCCCCTATGCTCACACGCAAATGCCAACACATACATAGGTCCCACATGCATATGTAAATGATGGTTGTACTACACAGGAGTGAGAGCAATAATTCTAGCACCAGACCTCCTGTTTACTTGTAAACCAGTAACCTGTAAAGACTTTTAAAAGGTCGCCTTTTGAGATCTTTAGGTACTGTAGGTTGTCGCCATTCCACGGGCGTGCGCAGTTTTGAGGCGTTACATGTTAGGTGTCTATTTAATCGGCGTAACCTCATCATTTATATTTTACCAAAAGATTGGGTATTATATTATGTTGTGGACACCAAAACTCATTAAAGTGTATTTTTCTCAAAACTTTGCTTTTCATAAACTGCTGAGTAAATATCATGTGACATAAGCTGAAACAACCACCTTTTTTTCTCCAGGGCCTTTGCTTTCAAAAAATATATACTGTTTAGGGGTTCTAAGTAATTATCTAGTTAAAAAAAAAAATGCAAATTTTTACTTGTGTGTGAGAGATGTCAAAAGTGGCTTTAGCAGCAAGTGGTTACAGTACCTTCCCCTGTATATGAAACCTTTGTACCAAAATATAAGGAATGTTTACATAACAGTGTTCTTTCCTATAGCAATCGCAAGAATGTGACAGAAAATTGTACTGGAGTCCTAACATGTCTCAGCATGTAAGCGGGGGTAGAGTGTAGCGTTTTCACAGAGGGAATCACACGTACTGACTTTATAAACAAGGCAACGTTTATTACCGGTGAGACGGTAGTAGAAAGAATATTTACAGCAATAAGGCACATCGTTTCACTCCAAGCATGGACGCACAGATACACAGCACAGTCACTTTTGATGCTGGAGACAATGATAGCGGCCAGACAACTCTAAACATATGTACACATAAACATATCAAATAGGCTGGAAAGTGAGCATATACACTTGCTAACCCACTACCTTTTGCAGCCAGCTAGGCTGCCCTGCACCACAGCTGCCTACATCCCCCCCCCCCCCCCCCCCCCCATTGAGAATTGCAATTCCTTGCATGCACCTAGGGAGAGGTAATTAACATAGTGCAATAAAATAGCAAGCAATAAAACAAGCAATACATAACAGTTCAAGTCACATAGTTAGAATACTTGACAGGTTTCAGTCCCCTAGTAATACGCTTGGGCAAACGAGGCTCCGGGTCTTCCAAATGTCTATCTCCCTCCGAGGCTGCAGGATCGGTAGGTGCTATTTCTTCCACAAGAGGCTCATCCTCCTCCAGAGTGGGGGCACCGTGCACATCTGGCTCCTTCACAGATAAGTCCCATTCAGTAGCAGCAGCCTGGTTCTCTGTATCTCCCCCAGCAAGGGATAAGGTCTCTACCGCCAGCAGAGGGGGCAGGTACCAGGTTGCACAGTCACTGTTGAGGACATCCTGGCAGTTGTCCCATCTAGCAGATGGGGAAAGACTGGAACAGGATTATCCGTTCATGAATCAGCACTGAACACACAGGGACGAAGGAGATTACGATGCAGTCTCTTGTGAGGTCCATTCGGCTTCTCTGAAACCAGATCATACCCAGGGAAAGGTTCTTGCTTGACTCGATATGGACAGGGCTCCCACTTGGGCTCCAGCTTGCTGCCCCTCAAGTGTTTAGGATTCCTCACCAAGACTCTGTCTCTCGGTATAAGTGGCAACAATCGAACAATACTTTCTTCGGCTAAATCCTGGTGCTTTCCCAGTACTATCTGTTTGGCTTGATCCAGGCGGTGCCAGTGATCTTG
Organism: Lithobates septentrionalis; assembly: GCA_037952835.1. Taxonomy (NCBI): domain Eukaryota; kingdom Metazoa; phylum Chordata; class Amphibia; order Anura; family Ranidae; genus Lithobates; species Lithobates septentrionalis. The sequence continues at coordinate 1,359,747 of JBBDGP010001940.1, read as the reverse complement.
GATCCATTCATCGGGGGTCCTTGGCGCAATAGGCTCAGGAGTTTCCAAGAGTAAATCCACCGGTAGACAGCCACAACGCCCAAACATCAGCAAATGGGGGGTATAGCCAGTGGCTCGATGCACAGCCTGATTGTAAGCCCAAACAACATCTCCTACATACTGCGGCCAACGTTCTCGATGCTCTTGCTCTAATGTGCGGATCAATCCCAACAATGTGTGATTAAAGCGTTCACAGGCCCCATTTCCTGGGGGTGGTAAGGAGTAGTATGAGACTCCTGAATACCACTAAGATGGCACAGTTCAGAAAACACCCTAGACTCAAAGTTTGGCCCTTGGTCGGACAGAATACGTTTGGTGCACCCGTAGGGCTGGACTACATGGGTCCAGAACAGCTTAGCTGTGGTGGCGGCAGTCTGATCTTTAGTTGGCACCACAATGGTGAACTTAGAGAAGTGGTCCACAAACACCAAGGCGTAACAATACCCTGAAGAGGTGTCAACCACTGTCAGAAAGTCCATGGTCAGTAATTCAAAGGGTTCTCCTGTGCTCACCACCAAAGGGGTAGTTTTCTCTGTTCTCCCTTTGTGGATGGCACAACTCTTACACTCCTGACATGCCTTCTGCACCCACTTGGATAACTCCGGACAAAATATGTACTTATAAAGGCCTCCGTCCGTTCTGCACAGAAGTGTCCTCCAATATGGTAAAAGACTTGACAAACCTCTAAAGCCTCCAATTGAGGGATAATCAGTTGATGAATAACTCTGTGCCTTTCGGTATAAGAGTCCATTATATCTTTCCAGCCTATCCCACTGTTTTAGAAGCTGACACAACGTCGGCGAGAGCCTCCTTCGCTCCCGCAAATCTGGTTTCCGATTCCTGTCCCAATATCTCTTGAGCTGATCAATGTCAGGATCTTGCTGTTGGAGTTGCAGCCACTCTCGAGGAGTATGAATCTCTGGCCCTCTTGGCATAACTTGGTTGCTCTACAGAGCTGTTGAAGCCCATTGCTCTTGCCGGTGGATCCTGGAGGGAACAACCTCATCCTCTTCGAGTTGTTGATCTAGATCATCCTGAGGCCCGTCAAGAGGAAATCGGGAGAAAGCATCAGCATTACAATTGGAGCATCCTGTTTTGTAGTGAATGGTATAGTTGAACCAAGCCAGTCGGGTCACCCAACGTTGCTCCAAAGCCCCCAATTTAGCAGTCTCTAGATAGGCAAGAGGATTGTTGTCAGTATATATGTCCACGTGACCACTTACTAAGTACTCAGCAAACTTTTCGGTGACGGCCCAGACTACCACTAACAACTCGAGTTTAAAGGAACTGTAGTTGGTTGGGTTACGTTCGGTAGGGCGTAAACTCCGACTTGCATAGGCAATCACACGCTCCGTTCCATCTTGTTCTTGAGCCAGCACAGCCCCCAATCCTTGGAGACTGGCATCGGTGTACACCCAGAAGGGTTTATGATAGTCAGCGTAAGACAATATGGAAGCGGAAGTCAGCTCCGCCTTGAGAGCTTCCAATGCCTCACTTTGTGCTGCCTCCCAACTGTCAGTAATGCTGGGATTTTCCATTTCGATTGGCCGATTGCTCGCACAACAACTGGGTCAAAGGTGCTGCGATAGTCGCAAAGTTCGAATGAATCTGCGGTAGTAACCCACAAGCCCCAAGAAAGAGCAAAGCTCTGTTACCTTTTTAGGAGTTGTCCATGTCTGTACAGCCTGAATTTTGTCGGGATTGGGGGACACCCCTTTTGCCTCGACCACATGCCCCAAATACTGGATTTTTGTTTTCATGAGATGACATTTTTCCGGTTTGAGCCGAAGGCCATACTGAGCTAGCCACTGGAGGACTTGATCCAGATGTAGCAAATGGTCCTCGAATGTTCTGGAAAAGATGATAATCTCATCTAGGTAAATCAGGCCAGATTCAAAGTTCAAGTCTCCCAAGCAATGTTCCATTAGCCTTTGGAACGTACTGGGGGCATTAGTCAGGCCAAAGGGCATCTGATTAAATTCGTATAGTCCCAGAGGGGTGGTAAAGGCCATTTTTTAATGATCTTCCTCTTTTACCGGGACCTGCCAATATCCACTGGCCAATCCATCTAGCGTGGAGAAATACTGGGCCTGTCCCAAGGCCATTAGGGATTCTTTGACCCGGGGCAAAGGGTACAGGCATTCAATCTGCGATAGTCCACACAAAAACGTAAGTTGCCATCCTTTTTCCGCACAAGAACTATGGGCGCAGCCCAGGGACTACGACTCTCTCGAATCACCCCCCCTTGCAGCATGTAGCGTAATAAGTCTTTGACCTCTTGGCAAAAAGCCGGGGGTATATTACGATACCTTTCCCGAATAGGAGCCGTGTCTCCAGTGTGGATGGAATGATCCAAAGCATAGCTGTAGTCTTCAGGGCCTTGAGAGAATGCCATCAAATGTCTGCGAACTAGTTGCTGGAGCTTGTTGCTTTGTTCCAGGGGCATCTCCTGCACCGGAAGTGCCAGCTGTGTTAACAATTTCGGGAGATGAGTCTCTGCTGAATAAGGTAGAGCCGTCTGCAAAGCAGCACAGGCGGCCTCCACCCCAGGGCAAGGATCAGTAATGCAGCTTTTGGGTACTGTATACAAATCTGCAATGGCCACAGCAGTCAGCAGAAAGAATGTCCATTACATTGGTGGTCAGCAGAAAGAATGTTCCTTACATTGGTGATCAGTGGGAAGAATGTCCCTTACATTGGTGGTCAGTGGGAAGAATGTTCCTTACATTGGTGATCAGTGGGAAGAATATTCCTTACATTGGTGATCAGCAGAAAGAATGTTCCTTACATTGGTGGTCACCAGAGAGAATGTTCCTTACATTGGTGATCACCAGAAAGAATGTCGCTTACATTGGTGGTCAGTAAGAAGAATGTTCCTTACATTGGTGATCAGAAGAAAGAATGTTCCTTACATTGGTGGTCACCAGAAAGAATGTTCCTTACATTGGTGGTCACCAGAAAGAATGTTCCTTACATTGTTGGTCAATAAGAAGAATGTTCCTTACATTGGTGATCAGCGAGAAGAATGTTCCTTACATTGGTGGTCAGTGGGAAGAATGTTCTTTACATTGGTGATCAGCGAGCAGAATGTTCCTTACATTGGTGATCAGCGAGAAGAATGTTCCCTACATTGGTGGTCAGTGAGAAGAATGCTTCTTACATTGGTGGTCAGCGGGAAGAATGTTCCTTACATTGGTGGTCAGCAGAAAGAATGTCCATTACATTGGTGGTCAGCAGAAAGAATGTCCCTTACAATGGTGATCAGTGGGAAGAATGTCCCTTACATTGGTGGTCAGTGGGAAGAATGTCCCTTAGATTGGTGGTCAGTGGGAAGAATGTCACTTACATTGGTGGTCAGTGGGAAGAATGTCCTTTACATTGGTGGTCAGTGGGTAGAATTTTCCTTACATTGGTGATCAGTGAAAATTATATAAAGTAAATAAGAATTATATTAAAAAGAAAAATGTAAAGCACACCCATGACCCCCGCACACACTCTATATGAAAAGCTTTATGTAGGACGAGCACGTGTATGTAAACATGTGTCTAGAGACACAAATACTGGACTCAGGAGCGCGCACCCACAAGGTAAACTCCCTGGGAGAGCGCTTCTCCTAGGGGGTTATCTGATGTGGGGAGGAGCTGCGAGAGCCACCATGGGACCCCAGAAGACGAGGATCGGGGCCACTCTGTGCTAAACGAACTGCACAGTGGAGGTAAGTATGACATGTTTGTTATTAAAAAAAAAAAAAAAAGGGGCCTTTACAAACACGAACGCATGCAGTGTGGACAGTGCAATATGATTGTGGGGATTTGTGTGGATGTGGCTTGAGTGTGGGTGGGCACACATGGGCGGGGACAAGGGGCCCCAGGATCTCCTATTGCCCGGGGGCCCCATGGGTTGTCAGTCCGCCCCTGAACATATATACACGTAAACATATCAAATAGGCTGGAAAGTGAGTATATACACTTGCTAACCCACTACCTTTTTCAGCCAGCTAGGCTGCCCTGCACTACAGCAGCCTATAAGCATGCTTTTGACTTATGCTCAGCAACTGACCTATACCGCATTTCAGCAGTGTGCGCCCAGTTCTGTAAATTTCCTGCCAGCTGGAAGCTCACACAGGGCAACTGGCCAGCGTATTTGCGTGTGAGAGAGTAAGAGACAAGGAAGTGATTGGGAAAGAGAGGCAAAGAGCACACCAACCTCACAACTTGGTCACATGCATAGCAGTGGTAACCATGTACACAGCTTGTTTGCTGCCATCAGAGAAGTTAGGTACTTCATGACATGACCTGATGTACTGTAGTTTACAATCACGCAGCATCTGATAAACATTTTTAACATTTTTAATAAAAGATTTCAACAGGCATTTTATACTTTGAAAACTAATCTTCAAAAAAACAAAGACGAACTAAAACTGTTCTGTAAATTTTTATTAAAGGGGTTGTAAAGGTAAAAGTTTTTTCACCTTAATGCATTCTATGCATTAAGGTGAAAAAACTTCTGACAATACCGCCGCCCTCAGCCCCCCCGTTTTACTTACCTGACCCCTCGAAAGTCCCCCGCTCGCTCCCGACATCTATTTCGCCGCTCAGCCTGGACGCTGATTGGCTACAGTGGATGGATTGAAAGCATAGCAGCAATTGGCTCGCGCTGCTGTCAATCACATCCAATGATGCGGCGCACTGGGGAGCGGGGCCGAGTGATACAGTGAGCGGCTATGGCCGCCGTCTGTATCACAGGAGCGCGCCCGCAAGAACTAATCACCATGCGAGGGAGCTCGCATTAAGGTGGTTAGTTCTTGCGGGGAGGAGCTGAAACAGCCGCCGAGGGACCCCAGAAGACCAGGTTCGGGGCCACTCTGTGCAAAACGAGCTGCACAGTGAAGGTAAGTATAACATGTTTGTTATTTAAAAAAAAAAAAAAATTACCTTTACAACCCCTTTAATGCTCCCACTTTATTAATAGAATTTATACCTACCAAAATAGTACAGTTATTACTATTTTCAGGAAGATGCAAAGATGTAGTCTATTTGTTATTATTTGTCTGGTATTTTTTTTTTTTAGCTTATCAGTTTTTTTTTGTGTGCGATCGCTGTTGCTGGCTAGGGAAACATCCCGCTGTCAGAATACAATAGTGCAGCGGGAGGGATTCCCCCATCAACACCGAGGCCCCATTCACACTTGAGCGTTTTGTAGCTTGAAGCCTGAAGTTAAAAAACGCTGGAGGGAAAAAAAAATCAATTATTTTCTATGGCGATGGTTCACATCTCCACTCCAAAACGCCTGAAGCCAGCAGCTCCAAAACGCCTGAAGCTCAAACAAGTTCTGGAACTTTTTTTTTAGGCAGATTTGGGCGTTTTTCTGCTTTTTACATTGGTGACCTTTTGCCCTGTACAAATCGCGGTTAAAATGCAGCAAAATCGCTGTAAAATCGTGTGCCGTTCCGAAGCCAGCCGGGCTCGGGAAAGCTTGTACTCGCTCGGTCGGGAGGCGCATGCGCAGTAACTGAATGGCGCCGCCCAGCGCCATTTTTGAATAGATTCCAGAGTACACTTGTTCCTTGCTAAGACACGGCAGCCGCGTTTTGTGCACTCGCTGTAGGCGGAGGAGTCAAGGGGGGGTAAGTGAGGAGAAGAGTGTGATACTGGGACAGAGGATGACATTACTGGGGACAGCAGCTGACACTACTGGGTCTGGGGACAGGCGACAGAGGACGACATGGCATTACTGGGGGGAGGGGGGGTGAAGCCATGGCATGCAGGGGGACAGTGAAGGACACTGATGTGCTGCCCTGTGGACTGTGGAGAGGTGAAAGGGAAGCAGCACAGGAGCAACACACTGGTGTGGAGACTGTAATATAATGGTGGACAGAGGAGGAAGCTACTGTGAGGGGGTCAGGAGGGCACTATCATGTCTGCAGCCTCTGTCCCCCTCCTGTAGTATGTCCGCAGCCTCTATCCCCCTCCTGTAGTATGTCCGCAGCCTCTGTCCCCCTCCTGTAGTATGTCCGCAGCCTCTGTCCCCCTCTTGTAGTATGTCCGCAGCCTCTGTCCCCCTCCTGTAGTATGTCTGCAGCCTCTGTCCCCCTCCTGTAGTGTGTCTGCAGCCTCTGTCCCCCTCCTGTAGTATGTCCGCAGCCTCTGTCCCCCTCCTGTAGTATGTCCGCAGCCTCTGTCCCCCTCCTGTAGTATGTCCGCAGCCGCTGTCCCACTCCTGTAGTATGTCCGCAGCCTCTTTCCACCTCCTGTAGTATATCCACAGCCTCTGTCCCCCTCCTGTAGTATGTCCGCAGCCTATGTCCACCTCCTGTAGTATGTCCGCAGCCTATGTCCACCTCCTGTAGTATGTCCGCAGCCTCTGTCCCCCTCCTGTAGTATGTCTGCAGTCTCTGTCCCCCTCCCTCCCCTTCAATTGTTGAAAATGTTCAAATTTTATGCACATTATATGCAACAGCAGTATTTGCACTGTAAACCTTTTTTATTTATATAAAGTGTTGGTGAACTTAAACTGTATCGCTAGGCTGTGATTCCTGTAGGCTTTGCGTGCGTGCATGCGGGCGGGGGGGGGGGGGGGGGTGAGGGGCCTCCATGTCCATTTTGCTTGGGGCCCCCAAATTCCTTCAAATGGCCCTGATTGTATATACCTCAATTATATGGTGTGTATATATATATACACACACATACTGTTAGGTACCTGGTAGTTGAGCCCGACTGGTAGAAGGAGACCTCTCTTAAACGCTGGTTCAGGAGCCACTGGAAGTGGGGACAGTGGTCTCTTGAGCACAGTGGGTAGGAGGGCCTGATGCAGGTTCCAGTAGAAGCAGACACTGGAACTGGAAGGATGTCCCTCAGGGATGGCTGAGCCGCGGATGCAGGTAGTCTGATGCAGGCCAGAAGGCAGGCAGTTGGATGGGAAGGCAGTGGCAGGATCTGAAGCTTGGCAGAGCAGGCTGGAAGCAGCGTCACAGGACACAGGCAAAGCAAGGTCAGACAGTCCGTTTGGCAGGAGATCAGGCAAGTATATAGCAAGAGGGATGATCCAAGAATAGTCAGACAGGCAGGAGTTCGGCAACAGGTAACAAGATAAAGCAAGGTCAGGCAGGCCGGGTCGGATAGGAGACTGGAGAATGGTCAGACGGAGCCAGGTCACTAGCAATACAACAACAGGCAGGATACAGGAACTCAGGTGCAGAGCTGCAGACGAACAGCACCTGACAGAAGCATCTGTCATCCTTTTAAAGGGCCCTTGGCGCCAAAACAGCGCTAGCGCGAACGGGCGCGCGCATCCGCGAATGCGCAAACGCGCATAAGGGCACACACGGGAGTGCTCCGGCGCCCCCTGGTGGAGCTTTAAGCAGAACTGCCCTGGAAAGGCCCTTCGTGCACCTGCGTGCACGCATATTTGCCCGACGGCCACTGATATGCCCCTGACATTGCCCCCTCCCAACGGGCAGCCTCCGGATGCCCAGATAACTTTTCTTTTCAGGATGAGCAGAGAAATAAGCATGAATTAAACGTTTGGCATGAATATTACTGTCAGGTTCCCATGAGTTATTTTCCGGACCATACCCCTTCCACTTAATCAAAAACTGTACTTGCCCAGATTTCTTTCTGCAATCAAGGATGGCCTCCACTTCATACTCCTCATTACCGTCCACCAAAACCGGTTCAGGGACCCTGGTGCCCCTATCAGGAAAAGGATCATCTACAGCAGGCTTCAAAAGTGATACGTGAAACACAGGGTGGATTTTAAGTGAGTCAGGTAAACACAATTCATAGAATACCTCGTTGATTTTCCTTTTCACAGGGAAAGGCCCAATAAATTTAGGAGCAAGCTTTTTGGAAGGACAAGTCAACCTAATATTATCGGTAGACAGCTATACCTTGTCACCAAGCTGAAGGTTTAGATCTCCTTTTCTTTTCTGATCAAAGAACCTCTTGCTGTCTGCTTGTGCCTTGGATACCGCTTCCCGTAATATCCGGTTATTATGACTGAGGAACTGCACTGTGTCCTGGACTGCTGGAACTGAGGATTCTGAAAGAAAATCTGGTAAAAAAGATACATGAAAACCATAATTGGCAAAGAAAGGGGATTGACCAGTGGCAGAGTGGCTGACATTGTTATAAGCGAATTCCGCTAGGGGCAGCAGGGACACCCAATCATCTTGCACAAAAGATGTGAAACACCTAATGTATTGCACCAGTGTCTGATTTGTCCTTTCAGTTTGCCCATTTGTTTAGGGATGGTATGCTGAGGACAGGGCTAGTTCAATTTTCAAGATTTCACATAGGGCTCTCCAAAAGCGTGCGGTAAACTGCACCCCCCTATCGGACACTATATTTGCGGGGACTCCGTGCAGCCTAACAATCTCCTTGAGGAACACACGGGCCGTTTCAACAGCAGAAGGTGTTCCTTTTAGGGGTACAAAGTGGGCCATTTTGGACTACCGGTCGACGACCACAAAGATCGCCGAACATCCTTCAGAGAATGGTAATTCAACTATAAAGTCCATTGCTATCATCCTCCAGGGCCTATCTGGTATAGGCAACGGTCTCAGTAGTCCCCAAGCTCTGTTCCTGGGAGTCTTATTCTGAATGCAGACAGAACACGAGTTAACATATTTCCTGCAGAATTCCTTCAGGTTAGGCCACCAAAAAGTGCGTTGCACCAGCTGAAGGGTCTTGCGGACCCCAAAATGTCCTGCAAGTGGGTGGTCATGCAATAATATCAGTACCTTGACTCGGGCGCTCTCTAGTACGAAAATTTGACTTCCTCTCCACAATAATCCATCTCGAGATGTTAAAGAGGATACCTGGAGACTTGAAGGTTCTGGAGATGCTTCTCTGATCATGGACAGGAGATCTGTTTGAAGAAGAAGGAAGCTATTTGCCGGCAGAATAGTGTCAGGTACAGAAAAGTCTTTAGGATTGTCAAACATGAGCGACAGCGCGTCTGGTTTTATGTTTTTAGATCCAGGCCGGTAGGTAATGTGGAAACAGAACCGTGTAAAAAATAGAGCCCATCGGGCCTGTCTGGGTTTTAGTCTCTTAGCAGATCTTAAATATTCAAGGTTTTTGTGATCAGTATATATCAGTACCGGATGGATTGCGCCCTCTAACAAGTACCTCCATTCTTCCAAAGCTGTCTTGATAGCAAGTAGCTCCCTGTCCCCCACATCATAGTTCCGCTCAGCCGGTGAAAGTTTTCTAGAAAAGAACCCTACGGGGTGCATCAGGTCCTTGTTGCCCTGTTGTTGAGAAATGACAGCACCCACGGCCACTTCGGAAGCATCAACCTCCAGGATAAAAGGTAAGGATGGGTCAGGATGGCTAAGGATCGGAGCTGACGTGAAACGTCTTTTTAATTCTTCAAAGGCCCCCTGAGCCTCCGGGTTCCAGTGTAAACGAAAGTTCTGCTTGGTTAGCTGCGTGATGGGGGAGATGATGGCAGAAAACCACCTAATGAACTTTCTATAAAAATTTGCAAACCCAATGAAGCGTTGCACGCCCTTCTTGTCCAGGGGAGCTGGCCAATCTAACACAGCAGACACCTTCTGAGGGTCCATTTTGATGCCGGTTGGGGAGATCACTAACCCCAGAAACTGAATCTCCTCCTGTTCAAATTCGCACTTCTCCCCCTTAGCATACAGTCTGTGCAAACGAAGTCGGTCCAGAACTCTACGGACATGTTCTCTATGTTGATCAAGTGAACTGGAGAAGATTAGGATGTCATCCAAATAGACGATTACAAAGATGTCCAGGATATCTCTAAACACATCATTGACCAGATGCTGGAACGTGGCAGGAGCATTGCATAGGCCGAAGGGCATGACCAGATACTCATAGTGTCCGAAACGGGTCCAGAAAACCGTCTTCCATTCATCCCCGGCCCGAATGCGGACCAGATTGTAGGCCCCTCTCAGATCCAGCTTGGTGAAGATAATGGCAGACCTCAACTTCTGGAACAGTTCAGGTATCAGGGGCAACGGATAGCGGTTTTTGACCGTAACCTTGTTTAACTCCCGATAGTCCACACAAGGACGAAGAGTCTGATCTTTTTTGGAGACAAAAAATATTCCGGCACCAGCTGGTAAAGTAGAAGGTCGGATAAAGCCCTTTTCGAGGTTTTCATTTATGTATACCTTAAGTGCCTCTTGTTCTTTTTCAGACAGCGGGAAAATGCGCCCAAAAGGAATTTCAGCCCCAGGGAGCAGCTCAATTGGGCAATCATAGGGACGATGGGGTGGCAGGGAATCTGCTCCCTTCTTGCTGAACACATCTGCAAATTCCCGATAGGCCTCTGGTACGTTTTGAAGCAGGTCTGGGTCAATGTCCATACATAGTAAAGTAGCAGCAGATTTAGAGGGTTCAGGTAGGCAATGTCTTTGGCAGTAGGGTGACCGGAACTTGATCTCGCCCGTGACCCAGTTAACATGAGGGTTATGGGCCTGGAGCCAGGGCATGCCCAAAATGATTGGAAATAGTGGAGATGAGATAACGTCCAGAGTTAGGATCTCTTTGTGTTGAAATAAACAGGTGGCAGACAGAGGAAGGGTTTCTTGAGAGACTTGTCCTGATTTTATGTGGGACCCATCGGCCAAAAAAACTGAGAGTCTGTGTGTCTTGTTCTTTAAGGGAAGGTTTTGTTGGGTAGCGAAAGTAGAGTCAACAAAGCAGCTACATGCCCCAGAATCAATAATGGGGTTGACCTGGATTGTTCTTCCCTGGAGCTGTAATGAGAGAGGGAGAGCAAGTTGAGTTGTATTGGCGGTTAAAGCGGATAAACTGGTCGGAGTACAAGAAAAGCACTTACGAGTCTTTACTGGACAGTTGTTCACATAGTGGCCCGCCCCACCACAGTAGAGACAAAGATTTAGCTGGTGTCTGCGCGCCCGTTCTTCTGGGGGCAGGGTAGAACGCATAAGTCCCAGTTGCATAGGCTCGGGAGCATCAGGTGTTTGGGTGACTGGACTCGGGCAGGCAGGAGGTAGGTACCGGGAGGCAGGAACCGGAACTCTTGCAGTCATCCACATAGGGTGCGTTTGTTGGGAAGAGCGTTCAGACCGGCGCTCACGAAGGCGTCGGTCAATCTGGATGGTAAGAGTAATGAGCTCCTCAAGGGTATCAGGCATCCCTACCCGGGTAAGCTCGTCCTTAAGACCCTCAGATAGCCCCATGCGGAACTGGTGACGTAAAGCTGCGTTGTTCCATTGAGTGTCCGCGCTCCAGCGTCGAAAGTCCATAACATAGTCCTCGGCCGGCCTACGGCCTTGCTGGAGCGCGAACAAAGCTGCCTCAGCAGTGGCAGTCCGCTGAGGGTCCTCGTACAACTGGGCCATGGCTTCAAAAAAGGCGGGCAAGGACTGGATCTGTATAGCGTTGGTTTCAATCAGGCGGTGGGCCCAGGTCTGGGGTTCCCCCTGGAGAAGGGATATGACAAATCCCACTTTAGTAGCCTCCAAGGAAAAAGTCCGTGGCTGTAGAGCGAAATAAAGTTGACAGGCGCTGCGGAAAGCCAGAAACTTGGTTCGGTCACCAGAAAACTTCTCAGGGATAGGAACCCTTGGCTCAGGTGGAAGCATGACCACAGAGGGTGGTGCAGCAGCCTGTGCTGGAGCAGCTGCGGAAGCAGGGGCCACACCACCAGGACCACTAAGGTTTAGCACTTGACCCTCCAGTCTGTTGTAACTGTCTTGTAAAGTCTTTACTGCCTGGGTGAGTGCCGCTAGGTGCGTACAGATCTCCTTGATGGGAGAGGTCTCTCCTGCGGGCTCAGTCATGGCTGTTCGTACTGTTAGGTACTTGGTAGTTGAGCACGACTGGTAGAAGGAGACCTCTCTTAAACGCTGGTTCAGGAGCCACTGGAAGTGGGGACAGTGGTCTCTTGAGCACAGTGGGTAGGAGGGCCTAATGCAGGTTCCAGTAGAAGCAGACACTGGAACTGGAAGGACGTCCCTCAGGGATGGCTGAGCTGCGGATGCAGGTAGTCTGATGCAGGCCAGAAGGCAGGCAGTTGGATGGGAAGGCAGCAGCAGGATCTGAAGCTTGGCAGAGCAGGCTGGAAGCAGCGTCACAGGACACAGGCAAAGCAAGGTCAGACAGTCCGTTTGGCAGGAGATCAGGCAAGTATATAGCAAGAGGGATGATCCAAGAATAGTCAGACAGGCAGGAGTTCGGCAACAGGTAACAAGATAAAGCAAGGTCAGGCAGGCTGGGTCGGATAGGAGACTGGAGAATGGTCAGATGGAGCCGGGTCACTAGCAATACAACAACAGGCAGGATACAGGAACTCAGGTGCAGAGCTGCAGACGAACAGCACCTGACAGAAGCATCTGTCATTCTTTTAAAGGGCCCTTGGCGCCAAAACAGCGCCAGCGCGAACGGGCGCGCGCACCCGCGAACGCGCGTACGGGCACACGCGGGAGCGCTCCGGCGCCCCCTGGTGGAGCTTTAAGCAGAACTGCCCTGGAAAGGCCCTTCGTGCACCTGCGTGCACGCATATTTGCCCGACGGCCACTGATATGCCCCTGACACATACATATAGTGTGTGTGTGTGTGTATATATATATATACAGTGCCTTGCGAAAGTATTCGGCCCCCTTGAACTTTTCAACCTTTTGCCACATTTCAGGCTTCAAACATAAAGATATAAATTTTTTCTTTTTTGTGAAGAATCACCAACAAGTGGGACACAATTGTGAAATGGAACGAAATCTATTGGATTGTTGAAACTTTTTTAACTAATAAAAAAATGAAAAGTGGGGCGTGTAAAATTATTCGGCCCCCTTGCGTTAATACTTTGTAGAGCCACCTTTTGCTGCGATTACAGCTGCAAGTCGCTTGGGGTATGTCTCTATCAGTTTTGCACATCGAGAGACTGAAATTCTTGCCCATTCTTCCTTGCAAAACAGCTCGAGCTCAGTGAGGTTGGATGGAGAGCGTTTGTGAACAGCAGTTTTCAGCTCTTTCCACAGATTCTCGATTGGATTCAGGTCTGGACTTTGACTTGGCCATTCTAACACCTGGATACGCTTATTTGTGAACCATTCCTTTGTAGATTTTGCTGTATGTTTGGGATCATTGTCTTGTTGGAAGATAAATCTCCGTCCCAGTTTCAGGTCTTTTGCAGACTCCAACAGGTTTTCATCCAGAATGGTCCTGTATTTGGCTGCATCCATCTTCCCCTCAATTTTAACCATCTTCCCTGTCCCTGCGGAAGAAAAGCAGGCCCAAACCATGATGCTGCCACCACCATGTTTGACAGTGGGGATGGTGTGTTGAGGGTGATGAGCTGTGTTGCTTTTACGCCAAACATATCTTTTTGCATTGTGGCCAAAAAGTTCGATTTTGGTTTCATCGGACCAGAGCACCTTCTTCCACATGTTTGGTGTGTCTCGCAGGTGGCTTGTGGCAAACTTTAGACGAGACTTTTTATGGATATCTTTGAGAAATGGCTTTCTTCTTGCCACTCTTCCATAAAGGCCAGATTTGTGCAGTGTACGACTGATTGTTGTCCTATGGACAGACTCTCCCACCTCAGCTGTAGTTCTCTGCAGTTCATCCAGAGTGATCATGGGCCTCTTGGCTGCATCTCTGATCAGTCTTCTCCTTGTCTGAGCTGAAAGTTTAGAGGGACAGCCAGGTCTTGGTAGATTTGCAGTGGTCTGATACTCCTTCCATTTCAAAATGATCTCTTGCACAGTGCTCCTTGGGATGTTTAAAGCTTGGGAAATCTTTTTGTATTCAAATCCGGCTTTAAACTTCTCCACAACAGTATTACGGACCTACCTGGTGTGTTCCTTGGTCTTCATGATGCTCTCTGCGCTTTCAACAGAACCCTGAGACTATCACAGAGCAGGTGCATTTATACAGAGACTTGATTACACACAGGTGGATTCTATTTATCACCATCAGTCATTTAGGACAACATTGGATCATTCAGAGATCCTCGCTGAACTTCTGGAGTGAGTTTTCTGCACTGAAAGTAAAGGGGCCGAATAATTTTGCACGCACCACTTTTCAGTTTTTTATTTGCTAAAAAAGTTTAAAACATCCAATAGATTTCGTTCCACTTCACAATTGTGTCCCACTTGTTGGTGATTCTTCACAAAAAATTACAATTTTATATCTTTATGTTTGAAGCCTGAAATGTGGCAAAAGGTTGAAAAGTTCAAGGGGGCCGAATACTTTTGCAAGGCACTGTATATATACACTACCGTTCAAAAGTTTGGGGTCACCCAAACAATTTTGTGTTTTCCATGAAAAGTCACACTTATTCACCACCATACGTTGTGAAATGAATAGAAAATAGAGTCAAGACATTGACAAGGTTAGAAATAATGATTTGTATTTGAAATAACATTGTTTTTACATCAAACTTTGCTTTCATCAAAGAATCCTCCTTTTGCAGCAATTACAGCATTGCACACCTTTGGCATTCTAGCTGTTAATTTATTGAGGTAAGCTGGAGAAATTGCACCCCACGCTTCTAGAAGCAGCTCCCACAAGTTGGATTGGTTGGATGGGCACTTCTGGCGTACCATATGGTCAAGCTGCTCCCACAACAGCTCAATGGGGTTCAGATCTGGTGACTGTGCTGGCCACTCCATTACCGATAGAATACCAGCTGCCTGCTTCTGCTGTAAATAGTTCTTGCACAATTTGGAGGTGTGTTTAGGGTCATTGTCCTGTTGTAGGATGAAATTGGCTCCAATCAAGCGCTGTCCACTGGGTATGGCATGGCGTTGCAAAATGGAGTGATAGCCTTCCTTATTCAGAATCCCTTTTACCCTGTACAAAGCTCCCACCTTACCAGCACCAAAGCAACCCCAGACCATCACATTACCTCCACCATGCTTAACAGATGGCGTCAGGCATTCTTCCAGCATCTTTTCATTTGTTCTGCGTCTCACAAACGTTCTTCTTTGTGATCCAAACACCTCAAACTTGGATTCATCCGTCCACAACACTTTTTTCCAGTCTTCCTCTGTCCAATGCCTGTGTTCTTTTGCCCATCTTAATCTTTTTCTTTTATTGGCCAGTCTCAGATATGGCTTTTTCTTTGCCACTCTGCCCTGAAGCCCAAAATCCCGCAGCCGCCTCTTCACTGTAGATGTTGACACTGGTGTTTTGCGGGTACTATTTAATGAAGATGCCAGTTGGGGACCTGTGAGGCGTCTGTTTCTCAAACTAGAGACTCTAATGTGCTTATCTTCTTGCTTAGTTGTGCAACGCGGCCTCCCACTTCTTTTTCTACTCTGGTTAGAGCCTGTTTGTGCTGTCCTCTGAAGGGAGTAGTACACACCGTTGTAGGAAATCTTTAATTTCTTTGCAATTTCTCACATGGAATAGCCTTCATTTCTAAGAACAAGAATAGACTGTCGAGTTTCAGATGAAAGTTCTCTTTTTCTGGCCATTTTGAGCGTTTAATTGACCCCACAAATGTGATGCTCCAGAAACTCAATCTGCTCACAGGAAGGTCAGTTTTGTAGCTTCTGGAAGGAGCTAGACTGTTTTTAGATGTGTGAACATGATTGCACAAGGGTTTGCTAATCATCAATTAGCCTTCTGAGCCAATGAGCAAACACATTGTACCATTAGAACACTGGAGTGATAGTTGCTGGAAATGGGCCTCTATACACCTATGTAGATATTGCACCAAAAACTAGACATTTGCAGTTAGAATAGTCATTTACCACATTAGCAATGTATAGAGTATATTTGTTTAAAGTTAGGACTAGTTTAAAGTTAGCTTCATTTAAAAGTACAGTGCTTTTCCTTCAAAAATAAGGACATTTCAATGTGACCCCAAACTTTTGAACGGTAGTGTATATATATATATATATATATATATATATATCTACACCACAATCATTTTTAAAAACAGAAAATCTTCAGTTCAAAGGTAACAATGGCTTCAGCTGCTATCAGCCAAGTTTGTGAGAGCGGGGAAAGAAGAACTGAAGTCAGGCACGCGCTGAATTGATACAAGAGGCAACAAAAGTGGAGTATACACTATGGGAAAATCAGAAAAATTCCATAGGAGGCACAATCATTTATTTTTCATATAGTGTGTACACAACTTTCGATATCCGATTTAGACTTTCCAAACGAAAATTGTGGAAAGGACAAACTCGAATATTTTTCTCATACGTGAACAGAACCAATGATTTTTATTTAAAGTGTACTATTATCGTACGAGAAAAATCAAATGCGAAAGATTGCGCATGATGAGAAACAATAAATAACAATCAAGTCAAGCAAAAAAAAAAGGAGAATTTTTGTACAATTAGTACCATCCTTGGGGGGGCACTGCTATTGTAAGGTTTTTACCTTAAAGCGGTGTTCCGCCCAAAAAAAAATATTAAAAGCCAGCAGCTACACATACTGCAGCTTCTGGCTTTTAACAATAGGACACTTACCTGTCCTGGAGTCCAGCAATATCGGCATCGCAGCTGATGTTTCCATCAGCTGTCGGGCGCTGCCGCCGCCATTGCGGGTAAGGGTACCCGGCATTGTAGCCTTATGGCTTCATGCCGGGAACCCTACTGCGCATTCGTGTGGCCCCGCTCCTCTCTCCTATTGGCCCGGCGACAGGGAGAATGCTTGTAACCCAATGCTTGTAATCCAAAGCACTCGCATATCAAAGCGAGTTTCCCCATAGAAGTCAATGGAAACAAAGATAATTTGTTCCACATTGACCTCTATTGTATGCAGTATCGCATGTGGCCAGAGGTGGGGGGGCACCAAAGAGACTCGAAAATACTCGGAGACCACTCAAAGCTGCTCGGATGCCCTCGGAAACCCTCAGAGAGGCCCGGGAACGGAGTGTTTCTGAGTGCATCCGAATGGCTCCAAGTGTCACCGTAGAGGCTTGAATCCTGCTCGTTTTCCAAGACAACACTAGCAAACAGATTTAGGATTTTTTTAAAAATAATAGCCTGTATTGCGAAATGCTCGTTAACCGCGTTACTCGCAATCCGAGGTATTACTGTATGTATAAAAACTTCAAGTAGCATGCTCCCTGATGTTCTCCTTATAGGCCAAGGTTATAGCTTTAACTATCCAGGAAGTGGTTAGCCTGCTGAATGCTTTGAGCTTGATCCTGCTGGAAACAGAAAGAGGTGAACCGAAGAACTGAAGACCTTAGGGAGGATGTGACCTCTATAGGAGTTTCAGGTTCTCCTGATGTCAAGAGCACCAAGTCGGACCGAGAAGAATGCCAGCAGAACAATTTCCTGGTTAGATGGAATACAGTAGGCACCTTCAGCATGAATCCTAGGAGTGGAACTAGGACCACCCTATCTATATAAAATGTTGTGATCGGCTCCTTGCAGGGAGCCCAGGGCTGCCATCTCTGAGACTCTTCTTGCGAAGGAGATTGTGACCAAAAAGGCTACTTATAAGGTTAGACACCAAAGGGACATTTTGTGAGAATTTATCCGAAGCCAGAAGCCCAGGACCACGGGTAGGTCCCACTTAGGAAAGTAAAAATTTCTTGGAGGCTTTAACCTCTAGACCGTATTGAAAAATTGAATTACAAGGCTATTGGCGGCCCACTGAATCCCTGTGAAGGCAGACGGGTAGAAGCATGACGCTTAAGAGTACTAAGACTTGGGTTCATATCTAGGCCTTTTTGAAGAAAGACCAAAATATTACTTATTTGGAGAGAGGAAGGAGAGAAGCCTTGGATGGAAGCAAAGCCCTGAAACTTAAACTGCAGTTTGTTGTAAGTTGCATTAGTGCTTGGTTCCTAGATTTTAGTAGGGTACCAAATACAGCATTTGAACAGCCTGCCTTGATCAGTCTCTGCCTTTCAAAATCCAAGCCTGCAACCACAGCCTCTGAGGAGATGGGTGAAGCACTGGACCCTGAGACAGCAGTCCCAGGGTTACTGGAATTGACTTTGGTGGCCTTAAAACTCAGTAGACACAGAAGCGGAAATCACAGACGTTTGGGCCAGCTGGGTATTAGTGGCAGAACTGTGACTTTCCCCTTTATCAGTCTTCTGAGAAAGTTGAATATTAGCGGTGTCGGTGGAAAGATATGCAGACTGAAAAGACTGAAAAGACCATGCTGCTGTCAGAGCATCTGTCGCTTCTACCTGTGGGCAAGGTAGACTGGTGTAAAACATTGCCAGTTTGGCATTTGCTGGGGATGCAAATAGGTACACCCCTGGCTGAAAAGTCTAACATATCAACATTTGACAGGTTTGTGGATTCTGGAACCACTTCTTCATTGTCTAACTGCTGTCTTGACAAATAGTCCGTCTCGAGATTGGAGGGACCTGGAATGTAGGCTGCCCCAGAGGGAGAAGAATCGACTGAACATCCCTGAATTTTAGCTTGAAAGGCGAAAAAGGACTTGAAAGGCAACTCCCATTTCCAGGATGTTGGACACTATAATTCTTCACTTAGCAGGGCCACTTGCCTTGGGCTACTCTTCCCTGCCAGGTAGCTCCCCAGCCTCGAGTACTGGCATTGGTTGTGACTACTATCCAGGCAACTGGCAAACGGGAGTGACCAGACAAAAGATTCTACGTGTCTAGCCACCAGCTCAGAACCTTCTTCGCCTCTGATGAGGTTCGAATCAATTGGCTCGTGTTCTCTGACTTCCACTGGGACAGGAAACTGAATCGAAAAGCTCAGATGTTCCACTGAGCCCATCTGACCATGGGTAATGCAGCCGTCATCATCCCCACTACTTGATGGCACTGTTTGACTGGGAGAAATTTGGCTGTTAGTGCATAACAAAATCTCAGATGAATCGCTGGAATCTTCTACTCTGGATGGGACACCGTGCTTTGATGAGAGTCTATACACACTCCGAGGTGTATGAGGCATTGAGTAGGTGTGAGGTGGCTTTTTTTTAATGAAGTTGATCAGCCAACCGAAGTCCTGAAGAACTGACCCCACTAGCGTCTGGTGTAAAAGAAGAGTTTCCCAATTCTGGGCCGGCGAGACAAATCACCTAGGCAATGGTAAAATCGAGCTCCTCTCTGCCGCAAAAGGACCACCAGGGAGAGGAGAACCTTAGAGAATACCCTTGGAGAGGTTGTAAGCCTGAAGGGCAAACAAACAAACTGAAGGCGTAGAGGCCCCAAGGCAAAGCCGAGATATCTTAGCAGTTTTGATGTATTGGATGATGAAAATAAGAATCTCTTAGATTCATGGATAGCCACCAATCTCCTGATTAAACAACTTTCAGTATGGTTTGATGTGATTCCATCTCAAAGTGTTCTTTCCTTATATATCTGTTCCATCACGTTATGTCTATAACAGGCCTCCAACCTCCTGATTTTTTTCCAGGTACCAAAAAATATTGGAGAACACACGCCCGAGAAGCGATCCTGATGAAGCACTGGGATGATTGCTTCCTGGAACAGCAATGTGTTTATATAGGAGGGAAGAGTCTCCCTCTTTACGGCACAAAATCGGCATCTTCACTGGAAAGCCCTTGGAGCGTGTCATCTAGGGGAACAGACAAGAGTAACCCTTGGATATGGTGCGCAAGACCCACTTCTCTCTTACATTGGTCCATACTCTTTGAAACCAGAGCAGACTGGCCCCTACTGGAAGGGACCGGGTGAGCCAACCATCAAAACGATTCCTGCAATTGGGCCCAAGCTTTTTACCCACACTTCCATGGCTGCCACTGACACCAAATGCCATTGCAGGCCTGCATGCCTCACCGGCTAATACGTAAATCTTTTGAAGTCAATGACAGCTCCTTGTCTACGGTATCCCTAAATGATACTGTGTCTTTTAGAGGCAGGGTCCCATGTCTTGCCAACCTCAATGGGGCAGCATCCACAACAGGCGACTCGTCCAACTACTTGAGGTCTTCTTCCCTGAAAGGATAAAGTTTGGAAAAACAGTTGGGAAAAGAAAATTTGTTATTTATCTGGGATCCATTTTCCCATTGATGTATCTCTGAGTTCTTCAATGAAAGAAAAACCCCAACTGTTTTCCCGATATGCTTGAAATATTTCTTCTTTTTGGGCGAGCCTCCAGCTCCTCCTTTTATACCAAGGTGCATCTGACCGCCCTCACAAAATCATTCACCTTGGTGAAATCAAACCTGCCCCCGATCTACATTTTCATCTGAGGTTTCTCCCGGATCAGAGCCAGAGTTGTAAGCTTCAGGAGATATTGATAGCTGCCACATGGGTTGCATCCTAGGAAGCGGAGACCATCCTTTGCACTGCAGGGTGTCTCTGATTAGCATATGCTCCCAAGGTGTCTTAAAACATTTGTTTCATTAATGACACTATTTTTGATTTGTCTGCCTCCCTCTCCCTCGTGGCCTCCACGAAGCAAATTTTGCAAGTCATTTGCCAGGAGGGGCCACATTTGGACAGGCCCAGCATCCCCTTGGTTGTGGTTGTGAGTAATGATATATATTGAGCAATCGCCATACCTTCTTTGCGTATGTTGGTCTTTTGGAGGGGTTGGCTCTTGATTTGGCATTCTGTAATAAAAGTCAGGCTGGCATCATGCTAAGTGCTAAGGCAAAACTCCTTCCAGGCATTTAGAAGAAATTACACGCAGGAAAATACCTTCTGGCTGCAGTACCAGGCTTGGGGAGCAAGTGGCAGTGCAGAACCCCACTACATCCGTGCAGAGAGCTTGGGAGAAAGCAAGCAGCCAACCTGACACCTCGGCAGCTTCTGTCTTGGGTAAACCTGTGGTCACGTGATTCAGCCTAGTCCAATGGCAATCCACACAGATCAGGAGGAAGACTGTAGTAAAGCTGTCTGGCTGGAACTCAGGGCGTGCGTTCCAGCGACTCGGAAGCCAGGATCCTTGTTCCTTCTACGATGGAAAAGCCATGCCAACCCTCCAAACAGTCAGGATTTACTCAGCCACACAACAAAGATCCCGAAAACCAGCAGCGGGGTTCCCTTACCCTGCTCCATTTAGAAGCACTAGGTGGGGACTGCATCCAGGCAGACATGGATGGACGGCCAGGGGTTTACCCCAGCAAGGTAGGCACTGATTGCTTCTGCTATGACTGTGAGGAGGAAAAAGAAAAAGGAACGTGGTGCTGCCTCAGGTGCTAAAATGTCATATCGTTGTGGGTGTGGGCGAGACCCGTACCCATTAGTGGGATGACATGGAGCCAGTCAGGAAAGGAAAATTGCGGTAAGTATTTGATATTCAATTTTCTGTTTTTTTACCTTAATGCATTCTCTGCATTAAGGTAAAAACCTTACAACAGCAGTGCCCCCCCCCCCAAGGATGGTACTAATTTACAAAAATTCTCGTACGACAAAGGCTTTTTTTTGCTTTACTTATTGTTATTTATTGCTTCTCATCATGCGCAGTCTTTCGTATTTGATTTTTCTCATACAATAATAGTACACATTAAATATAAATCATTGGTTCTGTTCACGTATGAGAAAAATTTTTGAGTTTGTCCTTTCCAAAATTTTCGTTTGGAAAGTCTGAAAGTTGTGTGTGCTTACATGGAGCTGTCAGGAAAAAACCTTGTACCAATACCACCACTTTAATTTTCTTTTCCCTTTATGTTCACCTGGAGATCCTAACACACTTTCTGTCCCTTTGTGGCTACGCTCATTTCTTCACTTTATTTATTGACGCAGCCATGCTTGTCACACTGGCTGGACTTTAAAGCAGTATTATAAACCCAAAAGTTTTGCATGAATTAATAAAAGCTGATCATTGTACGCACCCCTGCCAGTGTTAAGCTGTGTGTCTCATCCATGTAAATGGATACAATCTGCTGGAAAGCTTGAGCTTGTGAAAAACAACAGACTTACTGGCCAGACCACCAAATGAAAATAGAGGAAAGAAGGTCTAAAAAAGGAGCCTAATACAGCAATCACATCTAAGAATTGGTAAGCTACAATGTTTGCTTTTGGGTTTAGTACTGCTTTAACCACTTCAGCCCTGAATAGGGGGTGGCAGCGGTGGCCATAGATAGATTTATGCAATGCATTAATCTATCTATTGGTGATAGAGCGGGTGGAAGGAGAGAGGGGGCGGAGCCCTGCGCCCTTATGGACGCACCGTCACTTACTGGTAACCTGCAATGTATTACATTTTACTTTTTCAATTTAGATATTCAAAACATTTTTTTTTGTTTCGTTTTGGATAGAATGAGGAAAGGTTGGAACCCTTGGCAGGTTTTACTCCCTTACTTTCTTTCTGGGGACAACCTTGTACCAGACAGGAAGAGAGTGAAATTCAGCAGCAAGGAAACAGACAATGGAAAGCTGACAGAGGTTTTAGCATTACCCCACTTAAAGTAGTACGAAAGGCAAAACTTTCTTTTTAGTTTTGGATGGAGTAAAGGAGGGTTTAAGACCTGTCAGTTTTTTGTTACCATTGAGGAGATTTTCCTTCACTTCTGGTCCCATAGCCAAAACAAGAAGTAAGAAGAAATCGCTCCAAAGTGATGTCCTCAGTGTTTGAGATTGGCTTTCACTTTTACTCTCGGTGAAAACAGTAAACTGTTAGAGAGGGTAAATCTTCCTAACAGGGGCACAGACATCAAGAATGTGCAGATGCTGGAACACGTTACATGTTCCACCCTAAAAATGGGTGGAACATGTAACTTGTTCCAAAGGTGAACTTACCTTTTGTTGTTCTGAAGAAGTTCCAGGGAGGAACGAAACATGTAAACAAGGGACAGACCCCCTCAAGCCCCTGATGCACATATGCTGTTTCATCTGGACTCTGCTTTCATTTCCCCACTGGGGGACCGGCTGGTGTTCAGGACATTGTGGAGCTGATCTTATTGACACCGCTTATGGGATTACAACATGCTCTCAACCATTGCAGACTGACACCTGTTCACATCAGTGTGCTGTGTGATTCAAGGCTACCACCCTGTTTGTACATCTGAAATTTCAGCAGGACATGTCTGTTCAGCGCACAGCGTACATAGAGGAATCGCTAGGCGGCAATCACAGGAAAGTGAGCATATGACAGCCTGCACATTGGTCACATCGGCTTTACCACGTGAGTACCCAGTCAGTTGGGACCCAGTGACAGCACTGGTCGGATCACATGCAGCAGGAGAGACTTCTCTGTCATTATTTATACTGGCTCACATAGATCCTGTCTATCAGTCTTCACCTTATGCTTGCTGTATCTCTGAGACCATTTCAGGTGTGGAGCAATCAGCAGCAAACATAGCTCATGGTGTAGTTCACTGACTGACATGCAGCAGTGGAACAGCAGCTTTATGGAATTTCTGCATTTGTTATAGAGAGCCTCATCTGACATTCATTCTATCCCATATTTATGGGCTGTCATCCATTCATCGTCAGCTCGCTATTACTGACCCAGCTGTTCAGCAGTGTTCTGGATACTGGTCTCAGGATTCCTGTTTTTTGGTTCCACTGCATTCACCCATTGTGGCTTTAAGGTGCAGTGTCACCACATTCAGGACCCTGTCTTACCAGGACTACTATTGACGGACCGTGGTCCAATCATCGTTCAGGTGCTGTTGTTATAGGAGATCCATTATTCAGGGGGAGTTGTGGTTGCTCTGTTCTAGCTCTCCAGGGGGGCTGCTCTGGGCTCCTGTAGGGGAGTCAGTGTTGGTGATCCATATTCATAGTGGGAGGGTGTAGGTATGTGGGTGGGAAGTGTGTGGGTTTTCTGGGGGAGGGGAGGTGTTTTTGTAGGGTATAACAACCTCTGTTTTATGCTGTGATCTTTTTCATATAATAAACATACATTTTTGAGGAGATAGCCTTTTGGGGATTTACATAAATTCTTTTTGATTTTTGCAATTTTCATGAACTTATCCTTTAACCACCTCGGTACCAGACACTTTCACCCCCTTCCTGCCCAGGCCAATTTTCAGCTTTCAGGTCTTTGAATGACAATTATTTAGTCATGCAACACTGTACCCAGATTGCAAATACATAATCTTTCTTCATAAATTTAGGCCAAAATGTATACCACTACATTTCTTTGGTAAAAATAACCTAAATCAGTGTATATTATTTAGTCTGTGTGAAAGTTAGGCCCCTTTCACACTGGGGCGCGGGCACAGTCGGCGGTAAAGCGCCGCTATTGTTAGCGGCGCTTTACCGTCGGTATTCGGCCACTAGCGGGCGGTTTTACAACGCGTTAGCAGCCGAGAAAGGGTTAAAAACTACCTGACTACCTAACACATTTTAGGAGGCCCTGGAGAACTAGGACAGTAGAAACACCTACAAAATGACCCCATTTTTTGCCAAAAGTTTTTGAAATTTAATAAAGAAAATTAAAATGTATTTTTTCCCAATTAATTGTCAATTAATAGGATATTTCTAACGCACAGTATAGGCATACTTAGAATTACATCCCAAAACACATTTTGTTACTCCTCCCATGTATGGCGTTACCACATGTGTGAGGCTTTTTCACAGCCTAGCCACATTAAGGTGTATGTTTATCAGAGAGGCCCAAAATCCAAGGAGCACCTTCAGGCATTCTAAGGGGATAAATTACACATCTAATTTCCTGACTACTTATTACATTTTTGGAGGACCTGAAGCACTAGTAAAGTGAAAACTTTTTGGAAAGAGAACACCCAAAGAATTTTTTTTAAGAGGCATAGTGAGTCTTTTGAACACTTTTTTTTTTTTTTTTTACAAGTTTTTGGAAAATGCATAAAGAAAATGATTTTTTTTTTACACAAAGTTGTCAATTTAATAAGATATTTCTCACACACAGCATAGGCATACTTAGAATTACACCCAAAACACATTATTTTACTCTCTCCGAGTATGGCTATACACTGCACTGGTGTGGCGGTGAATGTACTTGGTTCCAGGGACACTGTGAGTACAGACCTGAGAGAGGAATTCTAGTGACTGTTGCCGCTGGTAACTCCTAGTGCAATAACATTAAATCTTTTCTGTCCTGGGTAATTACTGGTGGTGTCCCAGTGCTGTCCACTTTATGTCCTACTGGGGAAGGGACTGTTCTGAGAAGTAGTTGCAACTTAAAGTGGGACTTTAGTCCTGCCAGATCATTTTGGGCTGGCCCCTTTTGCCGGTATAGCTATGTAAAACATTCAAAATAAGTGCCTATACTGTTTAAAATCCAATAATTCACTGTCTCGGCCTGCTCTGCACATGATCAGTTGCTCTTTTTTTTAGGCACTGTGCTGAATTTGTAGAGGCTGATCTGCTGACAGCCTAAAGATTCTAAAGAGTTACTGCTGTTCAGGGGCTCTGGGCTTCAGAAAAATGGCAGCCTCCAGCAAGAGACAGGAACAATGCTGGAGGCAATTTACAGCACACTCTAATTTTGATAGCATAATTATTAATGTGGAATATATTTTCCTTGCTAAAAACATTATTTTTATCAAGTTGTTATTGTTAGAGTTCCACTTTAATATTCTGGACATGTCAAATCACATGCCAAATCGCATCAATGTGAACCTAGGCTTACCCAAATATGGGAATCAATTTTGATAGTGATTCATATTCTAGAAAACTACTTGTTTGCATTAGTGTAGAATTCGTAGCACATCAAAGCTGTTCAAAGCATTGTTCAAACCTGACACTTCAGGGGCGACTTCAGGGGAGATTTTAGAGACAATTTTGCGGGTTCCCGCACAGATGTCTATTGAAATCGCACCTGAAGTCGCCAAAAGTAGTACAGAAACGATTCGGACTGTGCCATTGCCGGCAATAGCTGCCGATTTGGCATGCGATTTGACATGTCAAATCGCATGCCAAATCGTATCAATGTGAACCTAGGCTTACCCAAATATGGCAATCAATTTTGACAGTGATTCATATTCTAGAAAACTACTTGTTTGCATTAGTGTAGAATTCGTAGCACATCAAAGCTGTTCAAAGCATTGTACAAACCTTACACATTACATGTTCACTTGCTGTTAAAGTAAAACTATAGGCAAAACTTTTGCTTCATTTTGGATTGAGTAAGGAAGGGTTATAACCCCTGTCAGATTTTTTCGCAATCTGTGTCCGTTGCGAACATTTCCCTTAATTTCCTCTCCCATAGCCAAAAAGAAGTGAGAGGAAATCTCTGAAAATTGAGGGAATTCTTTGGGGACCCCCAGGTCACGAGAACTAGTGTCCCCATTAAGGATTTCCTTAACCACTTGCTTACAGGGCACTTAAACCCCCCTCCTATCCAGACCAATTTTTAGCTTTCAGCGCTGACGCACTTTGAATGACAATTGCGCGGTCATACAACACTGTACTCAAATGAAATTTTTATCATTTTTTCCCCACAAATAGAGCTTTCTTTTGGTGGTATTTGATCACCTCTGCGGTTTTTATTTTTTGTTAAAAAAATTTTAAAAAGACCGAATTTTTAAAAAAAAAAAGTTTTTTTTTTAAATATTTTGTTATAAAATTTTTAAAAAGGGTAATTTTTCTCCTTCATTGATGTACGCTGATGAGGCGGCACCAATGGGCACTGATAGGTGGCAGTGATGGGCACTGATGGGTGGCAGTGATGGGCACTGATTGGTGACAATAATGGGCACTGATCTTGTACAATGCTAGGTGGCACTGATTGGCACCACTGGTGGGCATTGTTAGGTGGCAATGGTGGGCATTGATAGGTGGCACTTGTAGGCATTGATAGGTGGCACTTATGGGCATTGATACGTGGCACTGGTGGGCACTGTGGGCACTGTGATGTGGCAATGTCAGGTGGCACTGGCAGGGGGTACTTGTGGCACAATTGAGGCATTATTGCCTCCTCCTCTTCGGGACCGATGTCCCTTGCTGGTGAGCCAGTTATCGTTTTTTTTTTCTCCTCGCACTGTCAGCGCGAGGAGAGAAAAAAAACGATCACAGAGCTTTTGTTTTGATCATGTGATCAGCTGTCATTGGCTGACAGCTGATCACATGGTAAGGGGCCAGGACCGGCCCTTACTTGGATCGGTGATCACCCGAGTCTCAGTGACTCGGTGATCACAGCGCGCTCCACGCGCGCCCTGCAGGGCGCGCGCAGGGCACGTGCACAGGGGAGGCCGTCATATGACGGCCTCCCGGGAATTCAGGTCCGCGCTGTAGCCGTCATTCGGCTATAGCGCGGATGTCAAGCGGTTAAGCATAAGCATTCTCCATGTCTTCAATGTAATCAATGTAATTGATTTCTCCATATGCATTATGGTGCACCTGGTGCACAACAGAGCACAGTGCACCTTATGTACTGTGTCTCTTGTGTATGAACACCAAGTCATGCATTCTAGAAATAATACGATGTTTCCCTAATAAGTACCAACTGGGTACCATACACACTTATCAAAATGGGCTGAATGATTTGACTACCGTATATTAGAATGAACATAGGGGACAACAGTTATGGGTGAGAATGCTGCAGTTCCCATCTAGCTGTACATGCCCCATCTCCCTGCATCCATCCTGTATATATATGCGTTTATTGAATTCTAGAACAATAGGGCTATATTGAAAAATAATGGAGCTTGAAGATTTTGTCTTTGTTTTTTTATTTTATTTAGTAAAAGTAAAAATTGGTATCAAAGGCAAAAGTCTCATATGTGTTACAGTATATTTCTGGAGAAAAAAGGAAGTGGTCCACCTAACCATAATGATATAAAATATTATATTCTATAACTGAATATTTTGAATTGAGAAATATTTCATTTGATTGTTTCAGCTGACTGTCAAGAACTGAAGGGGGAATACAAATATAGGAATGAAGAAGACCAATTTCCCAGCGTGTGTTTTAATGAATTTTAGTTAGAATTGTTATGTTTTGACTTTTTAACTGGCATCATCTTGTTTCTGAGTTAAGGAGTAGGGGAGTGTTCATTGTCCAAAGCATTAGAGTCCTAGAAGACAGAAATGAATATTTACAATAACCTGTTCACATAATATACTGGTTGTAGTTTAGATATAGTTCAGGAATCTTACAATTCTCTTAGCGATGGTCTCTCATCTTTCGAGGAACATTTTCTTCCTGCACAATCTCTGCTTCTCTCTATAGCAAATGAAGAACATTTTTATATTATTTACTGGATCCAATATGCTCAGACACATTAGCATTAGTTTTGCATCTAGGGCATATGTACCAGTGGTAATACAGTATATGTCTGCAATAGAACTTGGTCATTAGTGTCACGGATTAACACGCCCACGGCGACTAGCTAACCGCGACATGCGGTCCGTGACCGGGGTATATGAGGAACTAAGGGAATAAGGGGGCACTTATACTGAGCATGTAAGATTGGCTGTGGTTCTTTCACAGCCTGCACTACCTTTGGCCACCACTAGAGGGAGACTCCATTCCAATCCAGCTAGCTGACCACACACAGGCAGATACAAATCTTACATACAATCTGGTGCACTCTAGGGGTTGAGGAGCAATCTAGCAATTACTACACACTTCTAGGGTTCCTCCAGCTGTCATGCAAGCTTGAACCCCTGTGTTAATCACTCTTCCCGCTGTCCCCACACCCACACACCTAACACACAATAAACGATAGCCTGCCACCACCCAACAGTTTGTCCGCAGACTGGTCTGCTGAGCCACCACACACACAGATCTCTGTCTGGAAGATCTGTTAGCTTACAATCTGCATGCAATCTGCCAACACGCAGTGCAATTGCATACCGATTGGCACATAACTTAGACCGAGTACTTAGGCACTAAAATACAACAACCTCTCCAAAGATATGAGTCCTAGCATAGTACACAGAAGTCACTTATTAATGTTATCATTTAATATCCCGAAAGTGGGCAGTGCATAAAAGATATACAAAGAAAAAACATTTACTAAAAAAGATACAAAAAAATACAGAAAGACACACAATTTGGCAATTTGCTATGAAAATAAAAAGGGATAAAAATAGAAATAAACTTTACCGAAGTCTATCCTTTGTAGAAGTATACTGGAACATGTGGGAACTCCCCAGTTTTGAACTGGCTTCGTGGAAGAACGATGTCCATATCTCAGGCTACCCAATTTATTGAAATATGGATGTGGGCTGGACTTTAGCCCTTAGCCAATCAACCCTGGGGGGTGTTCCTGTCTCAGCCCACAGAATGTTTTGTGTTCTGAAATTACCGGAGTGAAATTGGCCCAGAACGGCGCTGATTGCTGGGTCATGGACAGGATTTCCGATACCAGCGCATCAGTCCGATCACGACAGTACCAATTACTGCCTGCCTGCCGCAATCAGGCGATTTTGTGTGGTTCTGCAGGATACCACACCTGCTAAACATACAGAGTTACATGTACACGTAACCCATCACGTGTACGATCAAAAGGAATTATTTTCATCTCTCTGACGCTAATATTTTAGCTTTTATGAGAGATAAAATAGGTTCCTTAGATCTGTTGATATTAATCAAAGTTTACAGACTGGCCGGAGCCTTGCGAATGCCCCCTGCGATCAATGTAGCCTAAATGACTAGAAGTTTTCTCTGAAGCCTCAGGATGGTGGCAATCTGTTTACTCTAATGGGAACTTTTATTGGCATCTAGGTGTCACTTCGATCCTAGAAAAAACTGACTCTGTCCTTTTCAAATGCTAATGCAAGAGCATATGTACATGACTGACATTGAATACTCTATTTTTAATAACCCAGAATTAAACTACATCTACAATTACACTACTTCTACAGATCACACCACATCTTGTTAAGGCAAAACTATCCTACGCTTACATTTTGGTTACAATTAGTGTTTATGATAATATGATATATGATAATATGATAAGAAATAGCAGGATGAATTTTAAAGTGTATACGTTTGTACTCATGTGCTCAAATTCAGCCAAATGCTTCACAGTACAGATAAACAATGACTCAAAACATGCTTGTAGGTAGGATGCAGCATGTGCACCAACAGCAACTCACACAGACAAGTGCAATAGGAAACCCAGCCCAGTTACACTCACAAATTCCAATGACGTGAAGATGACAGGTATCAGCCGGGTTGACAGCGTCTGTTAAGAGAGCAGAATGAGGCCTGGCTGTCCAGTGCCCCAAATGGGAAGATGTCCAAAAGAGTTGCAACCCTACGCTTTTTCCCTCCTCGTCAGGAACCTTTCCCTAGTGCTTGTGCTGTCCCTAACAGGTGGGGTACCTGTCCATACTCCACTAACTTGCCAAAAGCGTGCCAAACCTGGGAGCCAGGGCCTTAAGATGGCTCTGCCTGACCGAAGATGACTGCTGGAGTCACATTGGGTATTAGTATCCAATCAGGTGCTACCCCAGTGACCCAAGAAACCATAGAGGAACTGTGTAACCCTTGACTTCCTCTCCAACTGTGGTGCCACCTGCAATGGAGCAAGTAGACTGCACCTGCCTACACGCTGCTTAAACAATTCAGCTTTGCTTTTGAAGACAAAGTGGCATATTCTTCAATGATACCTGATCTCAACCCAGTCACGTGACCACATATTGTCTGAGGGATAAAGGGAGATCTTAATGTTTTCCTGCCCCTCCTCTCTCCTTATCCATTTATAGAAATACTGCATTCTGTTTACAGTTTTGATTCTAACATACCTGGTCTACTGGTACTTCCACATGTGTATGAACATCTTCCTTTACTTCTTGGGCTCCATAAAGCTCTTGTCGTACTTCCTTTACTTTAAATACCCCTCCTTCATCTGAAAAAAACCAACATCAACAAATCTATACACAAAAAACCCTCAAATGATCCCCAATCAGGTAACATATAGATTATTCCAGGGAAACCACTCACCCCCAGACTCATTCTGGTTTGGTGTGTCTCTCTGGGTTTGCCGTACCCTCACTGGTTTTGCATGAAAGACAGTCTCCTCTTTGCTTGGGTATTTGATATTGGAAGAATTTGGTACTGTACCTGTTGAATAGACCCTTCTATCGTCTCCCTAAACAATGATAAAAGGATAATCATTGAAGCTTTTTGTGGGTCCAGGTAAAAAAAAGAGTAAGATTCACATACCTGGACTGGAGAGCCATGTAGAACAGAGTCACTAACTCCATCATGAGATACGCTATAGTTCTTGCCAGTCTAAAAAAAAAGTAAGACAGTCATAAATTGGTTCTTTTTCTTTAATTACAAGAACTATGAATTCCAACTATTGGTCACTGCATATATTAGTACTAGTGTGCTGTTTCTGACATTTCAAATTTACCCATGCTGGTGGTGATGGAGAATTCAAGGTCATCTCACTGACCCCAAGCTGTATTGGACAGGCTGTGAAGTTAACACTAAAAGAGTCCCAGTGCCTACTTAGATAGTGCTGATGTGTATTTATTATTTTATAATAGGAGTGTCTTTATGTTTAAAATAAACATACTGCTACAGGTGGACCCTGTGGACCAAGAGGTTTTAAAGTGGATGTAAACCCGAAAAAACATTTTTTAATTAAGGCTTGCACCTTGTACAGTATAGGATTTCATGTCATCTGTGCCCAGTCTTGCCACGAAGAGTTAATCCAGCTCTGAGCAGTCCTCTTATTTTTTTTTCAGTGAGATAAATACAGACACACAGAGAAATAGATGTCCATTTCTCCCCCTTGCTGTGAGTGGCAGGTGATTTACATAACTCATGCAAGAGCGTGAGAAAGGCATTCTGTGTACTTCAGGTCCCCTCCTCCTTTGTTCTCCAGCTCTCCCAGGATTGGCTGCTCCACACCTCAGCATGATTGGGCATGCTGAAGTCATGTGGTGACTTTCCTGGGTTTTGACTGGATGTTAGTGATCATGGGGCATAATACACGAGACTGGCAGAAGTTCAGTGTAAGAAATATTGATGCCTGGCCAAGGGGAGTGTAGAGGTGGATGGGGAGTCTACTGACATCACGACTCCACCCACGAGCTCCGGACAACAGACCCACCCACAGAATCTGCAGTTTTTCGGGTCTTATAACAGACAGAGGGGAGACATTTGACAGGTAAGGATACATGAGGAGGCATGTATACCCTTATAGATAACCACTATAGCAGTAGTTTAGAAAGGATGAGAGTGGGTTTACATTCACTTTAACTGCTTGACGTCCACAGGCTGTATATAAATGGCCTGGTAATGAACACGGATTTAACAAGCATTTTGTGACTTCTAGGTTCAGAGCATAATTTCTGTTTGTGTAGAAACAGTAGGCATGCGACATGGCACTGCTCAGTTTAAAGAGGTATTAAACCTAAAGGTAAACAATTATTATTATATTTCAGTTTACCAATTCTTGAATATGGTGGCTGCATTAGTTTCCCTTTTTTTTTTTTTCACCTGGTGATCTGACCAGTAAATCTTTTGGTTTTCAACAGAAAAAGCTGTCCTGCAGATGTAGCAGTTAGAGGGTTGAGATAATCCATTTAACACTGACAGGGGTGCTTACAATGATCATCTTTTAATTATGTAAAACCTTTATCCCAAAAAGAAAAAACTGTTGCTGTAGCTGGAGTTCAGCTTCAGTTAGTTAGTGTATTTAAATCTGTTTTTGCATTTAACACTACCTTCCCCCCAGACTGACAATGCTGTTGTCCAGAGGTCCCCTTATGCTTCTTCATCCAGAGTGGAGGTACTCTAATACAGGAGATGTGTTACTGGCCAGATCACCAGGGGAAAACGGAGGGGGAAAAAAACAATGCAGCCACCACATCTAATAATGTGATGTTATCATGGAGGAGAGGAAGAAGACTCCAGTGGCAACCTGTGAAGCTCTGGTGAACTCCATACCCAAGAGGGTTAAGGCAGTGCTGGAAAATAATGGTGGTCACACAAAATATTGACACTTTGGGCCCAATTTGGACATTTTCACTTAGGGGTGTACTCACTTTTGTTGCCAGCAGTTTAGACATTAATGGCTGTGTGTTGAGTTATTTTGAGGGGGACAGCAAATTTACACTGTTATACAAGCTGTACACTCACTACTTTACATTGTAGCAAAGTGTCATTTCTTCAGTGAAAAGATATAATGAAATATTTACAAAAATGTGAGGGGTGTACTCACTTTTGTGAGATACTGTATATGAAATTTATATTTTTGAAACAGATAGAGCTTTCTTTTGGTGGTATTTCATCACCACTGGGTTTCCTATTTTTTGCTAAACAAATTAAAAAAGACAGAAAATGCTGAATTTTTTTTTTCTTCTGTTATAAAATTTTGCAAATAAGTAATTTTTCTACTTCACTGATGTACGCTGGTAAAGCTGCACTGATGAGCACTGAGGCAGCTCTGATGGGCACTGATAAGCTGCAGTGATAGGTGGCACTGATGGGGCTGCACTGATAATTAGTACACTGACGATCAGTGCCCTGATTATCAGTGTAAATGTGCCCTGTCAGAATTGCTGGTTACTAACTCTCCTTTCCTCACGCTGTGACAGCTCATGAGGAGAAGACTGCCGATAACTGGCAATTCTGTTTACATGTGATCAGCTTTGATTGGAAACAGCTGATCACATGGTAAACAGATGCTGTGATTGGCCCTTTACTGTGATCAGTTGTGTCATAAGGGCACAGTGGTCACAGAGCACGCTCAATGCGCACCCTGGGGGACATGCGGGGGGCATGGTTTTGGGAGGACTTCCATGGACGTCCTCCCAGAAGGAGAACATTGCGCTATAGCTATCTTTTGGTCCTGAGGTGGTTAATGACCTGATCCCACAGAGAGTTCACTAATGCAGCTGGAAGATGGGGTTTTTTTTGTAGCCGCCCTGGCAGTATGATTATGTCAGATTTTTGTGTCTCAAAGCGGTACATTGTTTTGGTAAGCCTGTAATTCTTAGTAATAACACACTTAAATATGTCCAAACAACAGTCTAATAGACATCCCAGGTATGATAAAGTTTGAAACACAAAATCATAAATTATAATATAATAAATAACTATAAATAATTGTAAAAAATAATAATATACCGTGTATACTCAAGTATAAGCCGAGATTTTCAGCCCTTTTTTTAGGCTGAAAGTGCCCCACTCAGCTTATACTCGAATCACCGCCGTCTGCCTACATGATCAGCGTGTCATGCAGACAGACGGCGGCCATTCCACTGTTCAAAAGCTGCGCCTCCCCCTCATCTGTGATAGGCAGAACACTCAATTTCCCAGCAGTCAGTGTTCAGCCTATCACGGACATTCTCTCATCCTCGTCCGTGGTGTGAGCGGATGTCCGTGATAGGCTGAACACTGACTGTTGGGAAATTGAGTGTTCTTCCTATCACAGACGAGGAGGAGGAACGGCTTTTGAACACTGGAATGGCCACCGAATGTTATTATGACACGCTGATCGGTGGATGCAGAGCGGCACACGGAGGATGCAGATCGCCACACAGAGGCATGCACATGTAGCGCTGGTAGATTTATGATCTACCATCTAATAGGTAAATTTAGTGAATTGCTTGTTATAGGAAGTTAGATTTGCCTCTGTTCCAGCTTGGCTGACGTTGCGTGTAATTCCACACTGAGCCGGTGGGTGTCGTTGTTACCTTAGCTGGTGTTGGAAAAGCAATGTGTCGAAGCGTATGGGTGCTCCTCTTTCCCGGAGACAAATCGGTGGAGGTGGTCCTCCGAGTTGCATTCTGGGAGAGGGTATTTATGGGAGAGACGCCATGTTTTAGGGTTCGTTTTACAGCCACCTGCTGGCCCTCCTGGTCCACAGGTATGCGAGAAATGGTCCTGAGCTGTCTATCCAGAGTGAAGAAGCTGGACAACCGAGGAGATCCCAGGGGAGGACCTATCATGGAAGGATCACGCGGAGTGCTGGTCTGGAGAGGGCCTGGTGACTCGGTTGGAGGACCTATCCTGAAGTAGTCTTACTACATAGTACTGCCGGGGTGCCTTGGAGGTCCAAGTACTGTGTCTGACATTCACCGCAAACCAATACATCCTGTGGTAGAGGATCGTACGGGTTTATTCCAAACAAGTCTGTGGCAGAGACTTTTGTTCGTGCTACGTACTGGCTGCTAGGCAAGTGAGAGAGGCCTATCCAGGCGAGCAAAGATCGTGTCCCACAAGGGGATCGCATTCAATTATAGTATTCAACTTTAAAGGACGTTCTAAATAATCCTAAAGAAATGTATTTGAGCTTCCCTGCAGTTTCCCTCCTGCCTCTTTCCTGCTACTTCCTTCGTTACTTGGTTCAATAAAGCATTGAAAACGTACTAAAGTGTTGGTGCTTGTATCGTCCAGAGGTAAATTCAACGGAACCCTAGACCCGGTGCCGGTGAAACAGAGGTATCGAGAGTGACGGTAACAAGCCTGCTTAAACCAGCAGCTCCATCGAGAGTAATTGCTACACACAGGATACAGGTAGGCTGCACAGGACACATGCACAGGACACAGGTAGACTGCACAGGACACAGGGAGGCTGCACAGGACACAGGGAGGCTGCACAGGACACAGGGAGGCTGCACAGGACACAGGGAGGCTGCACAGGACACAGGGAGGCTGCACAGGACACAGGGAGGCTGCACAGGGACACATGCACAGGACACAGGTAGACTGCACAGGACACAGGGAGGCTGCACAGGACACAGGGACAGGACACAGGGAGGCTGCACAGGACACAGGGACATAGGGAGGCTCCACAGGACACAGGGATGCTGCACAGGACACAGGGAGGCTTCACAGGACACAGGGAGGCTGCACAGGACACAGGGACACATGCACAGGACACAGGTAGGCTGCACAGGACACAGGGAGGCTTCACAGGACACAGGTAGGCTGCACAGGACACAGGTAGGCTGCACAGGACACAGGTAGGCTGCACAGGACACAGGGAGGCTGCACAGGACACAGGGAGGCTTCACAGGACACAGGGAGGCTTCACAGGACACAGGGAGGCTTCACAGGACACAGGGAGGCTGCACAGGGACACATGCACAGGACACAGGTAGACTGCACAGGACACAGGGAGGCTGCACAGGACACAGGGACAGGACACAGGGAGGCTGCACAGGACACAGGGACATATGCACAGGACACAGGGAGGCTCCACAGGACACAGGGATGCTGCACAGGACACAGGGAGGCTTCACAGGACACAGGGAGGCTGCACAGGACACAGGGACACATGCACAGGACACAGGTAGGCTGCACAGGACACAGGGAGGCTTCACAGGACACAGGTAGGCTGCACAGGACACAGGTAGGCTGCACAGGACACAGGGAGGCTGCACAGGACACAGGGAGGCTGCACAGGACACAGGGAGGCTGCACAGGACACAGGGAGGCTTCACAGGACACAGGGAGGCTTCACAGGACACAGGGAGGCTGCACAGGACACAGGGAGGCTGCACAGGACACAGGGAGGCTGCACAGGACACAGGGACACATGCACAGGACACAGGGACACATGCACAGGACACAGGGACACATGCACAGGACACAAGCACAGGAAGGCTGCACAGGACACAGGGACACATGCACAGGACACAGGGACACATGCACAGGACACTGGTAGGCTGCACAGGACACAGGTAGGCTGCAGCTGCAGATGGGCATTGTTGACCCTCTTTTTCCACTTACAGTAGCTGCTGCATTTCTCACCCTCGGCTTATACTTGGGTCAATAAGTTTTCCCATTTTTTTGTGGTAAATTAGGGGCCTTGGCTTATATTCGGATCGACCTATACTTGAGTATATACGGTAATAATAATAAAATTAATTTCCTTACGATTCACTATTGCTTAATTCTGCAAGTGTTCTAATTTACTATCGCTGTTTTCTAGCTGGTCTAAAACCACTTTTGATGTAAAGGGACACTTTTTGGTTGCCATGGACAATCTCAAGTTTCCAAGCAGAAAGAACAGTATATAAAATATAAAACTGCATGCAGGGCATTGGGCAAAGCACTGGGGACAAACGGTATGTGAAATGATTTGATACAGTAATGTAATCTGTTAGATTACAGTGTACTGTATGTGTTACGCTTTGCGTACTTTTTGAATTTGCCGCCAGGCTCCACCCCCGTACGTTGCGACGCTCGCAGGGAACGAAGCCCGTCACACAGAGGCTTCGGGCGGAGGACACAGCCCTCAAACACAGCGGGGGGACATCGCAGGATCCTGGGGACAAGGTAAGTAAGCTGTACCGGGATTCTGCAATGCAATCACTGTGGCTCGGGGTTACTGCTAATGGTACTGAAATTTAACCCCGAGCTACACTTGGGATTACTGCCAGGGAGGTTAATATATTAGCACTCCCACATTGGTGATGTGCAACAGAGGGGGTGATGAGGCATGCATTGGATGCTGTGACGCAGAACATGTTTCCCTTTGGTAATTAAAGACAGGCAGGCAAAAGATGAGGAATTGATCAGCCATGTGAGCCCATCATTACATGGTGGGGCGAATAAACAGCACACGGAATATAAGTACACTAATACCTAGTTAAAACAACAAGAACATTTCAAAGTGTATATTGCCTTTAGTGTTTAACCACTTCAGCCCCGGAAGGATTTATCCCCTTAATGACCAGGCCACTTTTTGCGATACGGCACTGCATCACTTTAACTGACAATTGCACGGTCATGCGACGCTGTACACAAACAAAATCAATGTCCTTTTTTTTCCCACAAATAGAGCTTTCTTTTGGTGGTATTTGATCACCTCTGCGTTTTTTATTTTTTGCGCTATAAACATAAAAAGACCGACAATTTTGAAAAAAAACTATATTTTTTACTTTTTTGCTATGATTAAAAAAAAAAAAAATCTTCATCAGTTTAGGCAAATATGGATTCTTCTACATATTTTTGGTAAAAATAAAAAAAGATTGCAATAAGCGCATATTGATTGGTTTGCGCAAAAGTTATAGCGCAAAATAGGGGATATATTTATAGCATTTTTTTATTATTAATTTTCGGCCAGCTTCTGTCGTTGAGTCATGACTGAAAAAGGTCTGCCGAACTGAGAGTGTTGACCAGGGTGTTCTGGCGGCCCCTGCCAGAACACAATAGGGGAGATCGTTGTGCTAACATTGAATTGTTAGTACAGCAGCTCCAATCTGAGCTGTCAGTTGTTTTTTTGTTCCACCTGCTGGGTTGAACGAAAAAAACTAGTAGTGTGTACAAGGCTTTAGTTACACTTTTGCCGCGTACACACGGTCCTACTTTTCGTCTACAAAAGTCCAACGGACGCTGATGGACTAAAGCTGGCTGGTAATCCGATCGTGTGTGGGCTTCTCCGGACTTTCAACTGACTTTTTTAGCCTCAAATCCGACGTACTTTAGATTTGAAACATGTTTTAAAACTTTACTTCGTAACTACGACGGACCCCGAAATCCGCTCGTCTGTGTGCTAGTCCGACGGACAAAAAGCCACGCTAGGGCACCTATTGGCTACTGGCTATGAACTTCCTTATTTTAGTCCGGTGTACGTCATCACGTACGAATCCGTTAGACTTTTGTGTGGTCGTGTGTAGGCAAGTCCGTTCGTTAGAAAGTAGGCCGCAAGTCCGCCGCAAGTCCACCGAAAGTCTGCCGGAAG
Source organism: Lithobates septentrionalis (assembly GCA_037952835.1). Lineage (NCBI taxonomy): Eukaryota > Metazoa > Chordata > Amphibia > Anura > Ranidae > Lithobates > Lithobates septentrionalis. The sequence continues at coordinate 1,321,312 of JBBDGP010001940.1, read as the reverse complement.
TCTGTCGGACAGGCTGTCCGACTTTTGTAGACGAAAAGTACGACCGTGTGTACGCGGCATTTAAGTACCAAAAGTACCCAACCACTGCCTAGCCTGGTTATGTAAATCAAAGCAGATAAAGCCAAACAGCAGTCAGTTTATGTAGGACTAAGGCGCTTGGTATACTGCAAACCATGCAAACTGCAAACCATTATAATGAATTTCATGCTTAATGATAAATCAGAATACTTAAAAAAAAAAAATCACAAAGCCGTCCCCTTCATAAGGAACTTTTTGCTTACCACAACTTTAGGAATCCTGCGCTTAAAACCAGCACGGCTTCTAAAGAAGAAATAGATATGATCCAAAGAAAATGTAACTATTTAAAATGCATAGAAAATTTTGTAATAACAGCTATTAAAAAATGTACAATGAACTGCATACTTGTTTGCTCCAGAGGGCATTAGAAGTTCCTCATAGGGGAGGCATTTAAACCTCTCTGATCCCATTGCAACATAATATTCACCAGATACCAGCTCAGCTCCATAAGAAATAGAGACTCCATCCAGCGTGCAGATCCTGGAAGAGAGATAATGTTAACTAAGCCATACATACTCAGACATAAAAGTAAAACAAATTTTTACAAATACTTTATAGGAAAAGTTCAGCCACTACTACCACAGGATAATACCCTGTACACATGATCGGACATTCCGACAACAAAATCCATCAGATTTTTTCCGGCGGATGTTGGCTCAGCCCGGGTTTACACTAGAATGCGCTGCGGACCGCACAGGAGCGCTGTGCGTCCCTGTTCACCGTTTCAGGGACGAATCAGGGCCGATTCTATGCCTGAATTCGGCCCTGAAACGCAGCCAAAGACGCACATCGTTTTTGTGCAGTGCGCACCGCAGCCGCCCCGGAGATATGTGAACCAGCTCCATAGGGAGCCAGTCACATTCTCCTGCTATGCGAATTAGATGTGCGGAAACGCACATCTAATTCGCATAGGTGTGAACCCGGGTTCAAACTTGTCTTGCATACACACGGTCAAACAAAGTTGGTCGGAAATTCTGACCGTCAAGAACGCGGTGACATACAACACGTACGACGACCGAGAAAAGTTCAATAGCCAGTGCGGCTCTTCTGCTTGATTCTGAGCATGCGTGGCACTTTGTGCGTCGGAATTGTCTACACACGATCGGAATTTACGCGAACGGATTTTGTTGTCGGAAAATTTTATATCCAGTTCTCAAACTTTGTGTGTCGGAAATTCTGATGGAAAAAGTCCGATGGAGCCTACACACGGTCGGAATTTCCGACAACAAGATCTGATCGCACATTTTCCGTCAGAAAATCCGATCATGTGTACAGGGCATAAGTGTTATAAAACTTAAAACTGGAATGTGCTTTTGGAGGCTGCAACCTGTGCAGAGTTGCCAAAAAGAAACCTGCAACCAAGGCCATAACTATGTGTGATCCGGCCCATAGCAAAAAAAAAAACTATTAAAATGATACTAAACACACACGTTTAATTTTGTCTCTTCTATCTCTGTATTTGGATGATGGCACTGTAATTATTTTGATTAAAAAAATGAAGTACCTTTTTCCTAATTAATATACAGCTGTCACATGACCCAGTTCTTTCCCAGCCTGTCTACAGGGAAACATAAGCAGGAGGAGCTTCTAGTCCTCTGCTGCTGGTCAGATGTTCAAAAAAAAAAAAAAAACAACCTTTGGGATACAGAGTAAAAATAAATAATTATAATTATAAATAGCAATAAACTTTTTGAATGTTTTAAATTGTCATACAAATATATATTTGAAATCAAATCTTTATTATTTTTTGACAATAACATGGTGTGGGCAGATTTCTGCCAGTCACAGGTTGTGTCATGCCCCTCCAGCCTGTGTCTTAGAATAAGAGGGAGGTGAAGCCTCCATTAATCTACATGTACAGTGGGGGAAATAAGTATTTAATCCCCTGCAGATTTTGCAAGTTTGCCCATTTGCAAAGAAATGAAGGGTCTATAATTTTTATCATAGGTTTATTTTAACCGGTTCGCGACCGACTCACGTCTATATACGGGGGCAGAATGGCTCCCCTGTGGGAAACCCTGTACAGGTACAGGGTTCCTTTAAGAGCCGCCAGAGGGTGCATGCGTGCCCACTGCATGGCAGGGAACCCGCGTGCACGAGCGCCAGCACGGGGTTTTGTGTGTGCTGTCCGAGGAGAGGAGACATGTTGTTTGTTCCTACTATGTAGGAACAGCAAAATGTCTCATCTCCTCTCCTACTCAGTCCTATCTCCATACAGTTAGAACACACTGAGGGAACACACAATTACCCCTTGATCGCCCCCTAGTGTTAACCTCTTCCTTACCAGTGTCATTTACACAGTAATCAGTGCATTTTTAGAGCACTGATCGCTGTATGAATGTCAATTGTCCCAAAAATGTGTAAAAAATGTCCGATCTGTCTGTCGCAATACCGCTAAAAATCACAGATCACCGCCATTACTATAGAAATAAGGCCTGGAGACTGACTAGGCCACTATATGACCTTAATGTGCTTCTTCTTGAGCCACTCCTTTGTTGCCTTGGCGGTATGTTTTGGGTCATCGTCATGCTGGAATGTCGTGCTCTGGCTGAGGGAAGAAGGCTATCATCCATTTTTTTAGACAATGGCACCATCCATTAGCCCCTTAATGCGGCAAAGTCGGTCTGTTCCTTTAAAGCATTTGTATCATGTGTTTTTTACCGCTGTGTATATGCCTACATGTGTGACTTTAGATGTGATAGGGAGGAAATGCTCAGCATAGAAACTCACTGAAAACCGAGCATTTGCAAACTTGCCACCACAGCTGCAAAATATCTAGCTGAATTGGGAACATGGACAGAAGGGGGAGATAGAGAGCAGCAGGATCAACCAGGTTTTTTGCAGAATACAGAATTGTATCTCATAGTGAGTGAGTATGAACCGCATGTAATACACCATTTATTGATAGTTTTTTTATGATTTAGGTTTAGTGACACATTAAGGGGTCCTTTTGTCTTTCAAATCTATTCACTGCTTCAGTAGCAATTGTATGGAGGACTCTAAACTATGCTGTGCATCAGTTTTATACAAATGTGTTTGCCAAATGCTAGTACTACCAGCATAAACCATGTCCTGGCATGTTCAAAGAATGGTCATTATCACTTTTACATGACAGCATCAAATACCAATATATAATATTGAGTTCTGCCTTTGTGATAAAAAAAAAAAAAAAAATTGCAAAAATTATGCAAAAAATGCTGGAAAAAAGACCAATCAAAAGCAGTCTAACCTCAGATGAAGTCAGTTCAACGAAACACGTCCGGTTTTGAGCACACAGCGCGTAACCAGGGTCAGTGAAGCTGCCGGAGAGACCAGAGGGGGTTCCAATTAGCTGTTGTCCCGAAAGAGACATTTTACAGCTAATACCCTATAATCCGGTATTCGTGCTGACAGCCTTTGTAACTATTAAATTCTGAACCTATGCATGCAGCATATGTGATTTTAAAAGTGTTTTACCAATAAATCATTTTATGGAATCATGCTATGGGGCTGTAATTTGTTCCATGAGATTACAGCTTTATCTCCGGGATCTCTGTTGGAGGACGATCAGGTGGTGAACATTACAGATAGAGCGATCAGCGGGACGAGCCAATCTTTCTCTGATGTCCAGACACACCCATCTCAGAACCATCCATCAGTGTTAACAACATCCTAGGAGGAGGATTGATGAGATCATTCATTCAGGCTCTACACTTGCCTAGGGGTGGAAGTGTCCACTTCACAGGGAGCGGGAT